>VMDO01002072.1:0-180183 GCA_007922755.1 Pedetes capensis
AAGTCATGTGATTGGATTTTTAAGCTAGACTTGGGAATGTTAATGGCCACCTTGAGCACCTTACCAAAACCCTTTACACCAGAGTGCTCTTCTGTGCTAAATAAAGCATACTTACAAAAGTCCAATGCTATTGGTAGAAGCCAATATGAAGAAGAATGCACTTAAAAAGTAGAATTTAGAAGAAATAATATTTTGAGGAAAGGCCTTAATTTGAAACCAGCAGAGTAAGGTTAGGTGATACAGATATACTTAGGGAGAGACCACAGGAAGAATTTAATTTGTTAGTAGCTTTTCTCTTGAGACCAAGAGATAATCATACTTGCTGTAAAATTTGTATGTTTATCTTCATCTGTTATTACTTTTAAAGATTGGAAATCCTCAGGAAAACTCAGTTGGGTCAGACTGTTAGAATTTACCAAAATCCATTTTTCCCCTTTTTTGGCACAGAGTTAATTTATAACCCCTTTATAATTAACATCTTTTAAGCCAATTGATAGAAGGCTGCTCTGCACTCTCTGAGGCCCTGAGTTTGATCCTCAGCACCACAAAAATGGGAGAAGGACCTGGCAGCCCAGCCCTGAAACAATACTGAAACAATCAGGCATTGAAAGTCCTATGAATAGCAGAGAAGCACTGATATAGTGCCAGGCATGGCATAGTGTCAAGGACTGTTTGTTCTATTGTGCACAGGCTCACGATGAGTCAGACCCAACTAGATGGCACCTAACAACAACCGCATAGTCAGTGAGGGCCATATGATTGAGTTCATATCAATGGAATATGAATGAAGTGAAATATGTCCCTTCTAGAACAGGCTAGTAATATAGCTGCTATTTATTATCCTCCTTCATTTTCTCTTTCCCTAGTAATTCCAGAGGCCGTGAATGTGAGATATCTGAGTACCTAAGTTCATCATGACAAAGATAAAACCAATACAGATGCTAAGTGAGTGAGGGATATATTTTTATTTGGCTCCTGAAATATGATGTTTGACAGCTAATCTTCCCTAGTATCTGGATACACATCTATAACCCAGGTTGCTGGCAGAATGGAAAATAAAGGAACAAGGAAAGAATGGTGAACTTTCCAAAGGAAAGGAAGCACACTGAGGGGGTATATTCATGGTCTACCCACCATGGACCATGAGGACCACCAGCTGGACAAGACTCTAAGGAGCAACTGTGAGAAGAATATCTCAGGACATACACTAAAGAAAGGTGACTCTTGAAGAAGAGAAGCTAATATATGATTTTCCTATGTGGTCAAAGTGGGATACATTTGTCAGAGCTTACATATTTGTGTCATTTTTTCTCTTTTTGCCACAGATCATTAAAACTTCATCAGGGATCAATTTCTGTTTAGAGAACTATTTGGAAACCATTTCTCCATGCAGACTGCATAGATTTTTCTAAAAGATATGATCAGGCTAGGAAAAGAAGACTAAGGAGAAACAGAGATCATCAGTGGTTATGGCCGCCTCAGCACCATCCAGGGAAGAGAGAATCATAATCAGTCATCTTTGGATATATCCCATCCTCCGGGAAGAACATTCTTAATATGAAAATGGGTACAAGGAGTGGCTAGCCATAGGGTTTTCATATTCTTATCCTGGGGAAAAAAGCATTCTCACTGAAAAGTAGAAGAATCAGGCTATCTTAGCTTCCATTAAATACTTAATTTGCCCAGTTCCTCTTGTTCTGATTCCAGAGTGTGCAGATCATGATGACCTCAAAGTTCCTTACCCCTCCAGTATTTATTATAAAGTACAATTGGCATTTCAGTTTTATGCCATCTTATGAACTCAAGTAACTCATAAGATGGCATAAAAACCTTATGCATCCATGTTACCAGTTTGGATAAAGCTTTGCTTTGCTTTGCTCTAGAAGATATCAGCTTTGCAAAAGCTTTGCTCTAGAAGATATCATTGTTCTTGATGAATTATCAGTTCAAATTTTTTTTACTTTGCCAAGTTGAGTCCTAGCTGCTAGCTTTTTTTCACCAAGAAAAAAAAAATGGTTATTTAGCAAGTATCCTTTCCTCTTGTGTCTTGTGTAAAGAATATATCACACATATTGGATATAGCCAGTCTTATTTGCTTTCCTATAGTTCTATCTTTCCACATGGTTTTCATCATTAAGGATGCATCAGTTACAAGTAACAGAAAGTCCATCTTTAAAAATTGTTTGCAGAGTTAGGACGTTACCACAAACAGATAATCTCTATAGCACTTTTGGCTCTGTTTATGTTCAAGACTTCTCTCATCAAGAATGAATCTCTTTCCTCCTCTCTTCAACATGGGCTGGTCTTGTGATGTGCTTTGATCAACTGAATATTCCCAACTAGAATCGAGAAAGCTTTCTTTTTCACCCTTTTTTCCCCACTCTTTTGGCCACTTTACATTACAGCTATAATATAAATAAACTTACAGACGCCACGTGGAGAGAAAAAGTTCCAGCTACCCTCCAGTCGTTCCAGCTACCCTCTCCTGACAGCAGCCACCTTAGAACATGCAAGTGAAGTCATCTTAGATGTTCTGGTCCAAGCCAACCCAAAACGGAATTCATTTGCATGAGTGACTCCAGGTGATGTCATACAGATCAGAACCACAAGAGATGAACACAGTCAGTGCTTAGAATGATAAGAAATAATAAATGTTAATTTTTAAGCCATCAGGTTTTGCACTGTTTCTTATATAGTAATAGGTGGTACGTCTATGTTCATAGGGGATTTACTTGTGCTATCACTTTATATATATTTAGATGCTTTATGTTTTTAAGATAATATTTCTATGAACATTTCATCATAGATTTAATAATTTCTATGTCTTATTTTTTAGAACTATATTTCTTCTAGCTTTGTGCATATTTTGGCTTCAGAGAAAGTAATAAAATAATGTATTTTGCGAGTATACATTTCTTGGGACCCTGCACTTAAGAAGAGCTCAACTATGCTCATTAGAAACAAATGTGAGTCAATCATAGCCCTGGATAAAAGCCACCATTAGCATGGCTGCCTCACCAGGCACTCACCAAAACTGCCAGTTGAATTGAAATCCCATGACGCATTGCCACCTCTTTATCTGTAACCCATTTCACCTCTGGGTGGATGTGAGATAACAGATACTCATACGTGGTCCTTGGAAAGTATGCTTAAATACATTGTTGTTATTGTTAGGTTCTGTCAAGTCATGTCTGACTCATAGTGACCCTCATAGGGTTTTCAATGGTTGATTGTTTTGGGATTGCCTAGGGAGTATATTGCCACATCCTTCTCCCATTTTTACAGTGCGTTTTTACAGAATTGAACCCAGGACATCAGAGACTGCAGAGTGGCACTCTACCAACTGAGCTAAATCCCAGCCCACTTAAATACATAGAATTTATTAAAAGAATTTTGATATTTCCAATAAATTCCTGATGATAATGACCAGTGAATGTAGGAAAAGCCTCACTAAGAAGGCTTGCTATGCAAAATTAGGGTCTTTTCGGGTTTCTTCCTCACTTTACAGAAATCTTCAGAATGAAAGGTGAGCAGAGAGACTTGGTTTGTGAATTCAAAGGACTAGAAAAATCCTAGATATGCCTCTCAAATTAGACAAATCAAAACTTAAACTACTTAGACAAATATCAGTCTCCCCTTTGAAGAACCAATGCTTCACATCTTATAGAGTAGCTTATTTGTAAAATTGTAGTAATTTGTAGTCTATTAGAGTTTTCCTCCTGCATGCATGTTGTTGTTGTTAGGTGTCATCAAGTTGAGTCCAACTCATAGCGACCCTCATAGGGTTTTCAATGGCTGACTGTTTCGGGAATGCCTTGGGAGTGGGTTGCCACGTCCTTCTCCCATTTTGCGGTGCTGGGAATCGAACTCGGGAGCTCAGAAACTGCAGCGCAGTGCTCTACCAACTGAGCTAAATCCCAGCCCATATACGGTTTTCAATGGCAGATTGATTTTTGGGAGTGTGCTGCCAGGTCCTTCTCCCAAGCCTACAGCACCTGGTGCTTCCAGGTGGTCTCCCATCCAAGTACTAACCAGGCCTGACCCTGCTTAGCTTCCAAGATCTGATGGGATCGGATGCCACAGGGCTACAGCTGCAGGCTTCCTGCATGCATAGCCTCCAGTAATCCCCTGGTGCAATGGCTTTGGGGTTGCACATATAACTTGTTTTTGTCAATGAGACATTAGTAAAGGTGATACAAGTAAGTCTTGAAAAGTGCTCAGGTTCATTTTCTTTTGGAATTCTTAGCCCATCATCACTTGAAGAAACCCAACATAGTCTGTTGGAGATAGTCTATTAGAGATTGAGAGACTACATGGAGCAGAGAAAATCCAACAAAATAAAGTCCTACAAAGATTAGCCAGCCTTCCAACTACCAGAAATCTAATTGAAGTAATCATATATCCAACTACTGAGAGTCAACCTGTCTACTTACTATAGGTCATGAGAGAACCCAGCATGGATCAGCAATCCTCACCCAGACTAAAAGAATCACAGAGACAATCCATAGATATATGAACAAGATAATATGGTTGCCATTTTAAGCAGTAAGTTTTAAGTCAGCTTATTATACAGTAATATCTAACTGTTTTTTTAAAAAAGGCTAACTGTAAAACCTAAACATTCATTGGAAGACACAATCACTCATATTTTATATTGCCTTTGAACTCTTTCATGTCTACTCTTACTCAACAACATGTAAAAATACTTAATGGAAAGACCATATTATATACATTTTTAAAAGTATTTCCTAATTGCACAGTGAACAGTGCTAAATGTATTGTGGGAATTTAAATTATTTTCAATTGAACTAAATAATGTTTTTCATAATCCCCTGGCCAAATGTAACATATACATTAGGAGAAAAATTATATTAATATTGAAATACTAATAGCATCTAAAAGTATTAGCCCCATGACAATTTTACCCCAGTGGCACTCGTTCTCATTAATTATAACACCCTCCTGGGTAATGGAAATGCCATCCTGACTTCTAAAGAAATTCCAGTATAGCAGCATTAACTACAACTCTATTAAAGCATGCCAAAGCTTGTGTTGATCAAATGATGGCCCACACAGACACCACAAAGCAACACAAAAATTCTATTGAGAAACACCACTACGTTATCATATACTAGAAATCTTCATTAAAGGTGTAAAACTGTTATGAAATTGAAAACCCTATGAGGGTCACTTCAACTCAAAGGCACATGTGTGTGTGTGTGTGTGTGTGTGTGTGTGTGTGTGTGTATGTATAATGGGAGAAAGTTGTGGCAATCCACTCCTGAGGCAATCCCCAATCAACCATGAGTTAGACACCACTTGACAGCACCTAAAAACAACAACATATATGTATAAAACTAAAACGAACTTCTCCTATCTATTTTGACTTTATTTTTAAATTAAGTACTATAAAAAATTTAAATTGCCCATTTGGTCCACATTAAATTTCTATTGGACAGCATTAACTTTGATGGAGAGCAGTAGAGTGGAGGGGGTACACATAGATAATTGTTACAATCAAGTCTAGACTTCCTCTACACTCTCTGAGGACCTGGATTTGATCCCCAGCACCACAAAAAATGGGAGAAGGACATGGCAATTCACTCCAGGAAACAACCCCAAAACAATTAGCCATTGAAAATCATATGAAGTTTATAATGAGTCAGATATGACTTCAAAGCACCTAACAACAACAATAAGTCTAGTTTAAGGTTAAACAAAAAGACTTTCTGGATTTAAGATATTCTCAGCATTTATTTTCCAAAAGGCCTTTAGTTATAATGCTTACCTATAAAATACTTGAGAAATTTTTGACATTTTTGGCATGTTTTTAGGGCAACTTTTTCTTTCATTCTTTCCTTTTCTCACGTTCTTTGTCTCTTCCTCCTCCTCCCCCTCCTCTTCCTTCTCCTCCTCTTCTTCCTCTTCCTCCTCCTCCTCCTCCTCCTCTTCTTTCTTCTTCTTCTTCTTCTTCTTCTTCTTCTTCTTCTCCTTCTCCTTCTCCTTCTCCTTCTCCTCCTCCTCCTCCTCCTCCTCCTCCTCCTCCTCCTCCTCCTTCTTCTTCTTCTTCTTCTTCTTCTTCTTCTTCTTCTTCCTTCTTTTTCCTTCTTCTCCTCTCTCTCTCCCCTCCCTCCTACCTAGGTTTGCCAATAAATGCTTAATACCTAACTCTAGGCAAACCTGACTTATGGGGTCTTTGTATTTCTATGTGTAAACATCCCCATCACAACATATTTCAAACTACCAACATGATGTCACTGAACGTGGAGGTGGAAAAATCTACAGTATGATACCATTGTATACTATCTCCACTACACACATCGAGTGTGTCCTTTAACACTCACATGTTGGAAATTCACTCCCTGATGCAACAGTGTTGGAAAGTAGGGGGTAATGAAAGCCATTTAAGATTAATACTGCCATAAAAAGGCTTGCAGGAGGGGCTTCTCCCCCTGCTTTTCTGCCATGTGAGGGCACAGAGTCTGCCCCTGTTTTGGCTCTTCTGTTCTCCTGTCATGTGAGAATACAAAGTTCCTTTCTTCCCTTTCAGCCTTCTAGCATGTAAGGACACACCAAGGGGGTTGACACTGATGCTGGCACTTCATCTTGGACCCCACATTCTCCAGAAATGTGAAAGGACAAATTTCTGTTCCTCATAAATTATCCAGTCTCACAGACTAATAGATCTATAGCATCATAAAATGGACCAAGACAGATGCAATAGATAGAAATAACCTCAAGAGCATATGCAAAATGAAAACAAAATTATCAGAAAGTAATGAATTGTCCACATTTAGCCCTTTTGCTTTCACTGTAATTTATTCAATTGTAAGTTTTTATAATTAAATGTTTAATAGCAGCTGTGTATAACTGACTTGCCAAAAAAAAAAAACCCTAAACATTTAATAGTTGACACTCTAGCCAGTCACTACTATGTCATTTAGTTGAAAATTGGATGGAAAGAAAATAAAGTTCCTTCTAAAACTTGGAGGAAAAAAAGTAAAAGAAATACCAAAAGTGCTTAGCTCAGTTGATAGAGTGCTGCTTTGCACTCTCTGAGGCCCTAGGTTCGATCCCCACCACCATAAAAATGGGAGGACCTGGCAACTCACCCCTGAAATAATCCTGAAACAACCAGCCATTGAAAACCCTATGTAGGTCACGATGAATCAGACCTGACTCCACGGCACCCAACAACAACAACAATTCCCTAGTCTCAGCCTTGGCTAGTGGTTATCATTTTTACAGGTACAATACTGAAATGAACAGGGACAAGTAATTTAGCTAATTCTAGTCCTATTAATCTTGTTTTCATATAAGCTTTCACAGAGAGAAATGACAGAGCCCTTCACAGAAAAGAGCTTGGCCTCCCTCAGCAACTCTTGAAGTTCCTTCTAACAACTAACCTCAGTCCCTGTTGCTGCAATACAGGCTCATTTCCCTTAGCTCTGTCTTTAGTAAGGTGGAAACAGCCGGTTACCATCCCCTGCATTATAACTCTTCATGTGAGGAAATGAAACACCCCAAACCAGCATCCAAATCTGTTCAGCTGTAAAAACAGGCTCTTCTTGAGCAAAAACAAACAATAAATTAAGTGGAATTGGGAGTTGAGAAGCGCTGCATATTTCACTCCAGGGAAACACCTCAGGCCAGGTTATACCCTCGTCAGCACTTCATGATCAAAGGCGCATTTTCCCTGGAAACAAATTCAAGGAGTGAAACAGATGGGATTATTAATCAAATTGCAGCTAGTATTTTGGGCCATCTTACAGAACATCCTTAAGCAGGAGGCTTCCTAGGCTTTATCTTGTAATAAGATTGTACGATCTTGGCAAAATGCGTGTTGCCTGGTGTGCTGACGCCTTGCTTGTTATGACCAAAGTATTTTTTTTTATAAAAAAGAATGCAATAAATCAGAGTAGTTGCAGAAGCCACATTTTAGGTGGTACCAGTAAGCCAGTAGAAGCTAAAATGCCAACTTATATTCAAAGGTATGCCACCCAAATTTTAATGCCAGGTTTCTTATCTCTCCATGCCAAATCCCAGAAAAGTATGGACTGAGTTTCCTTTGTTTGGGTCCCCAAAGTGGAGATTGTTGGGGGTTGTTTTCTACAGCCAGAGCTCAGTTCTGTTTTCATCCTGCAATCCTGATCTACAGCTGACATCAGGTGTCACCTCCTTTGTGGATGCTCTGACCGCTCTTAAATTTGTTGAAAATAGGTCTTCAATGTGATAAGAGGAGGTAAGGGGCAAGAACATTCTTCACTAGGGCCATGCAATTTAAATTGTGCCATCTGGGATGAGCTAGAGTTCCCTGCACCAGTTCCCACTAAAATGCAAGTGCATTCCTTTTGTAAGGTCCAGCAGGAGATGAAAAATGGCAGCCAACAGTCCAAATCCAGCCTAGATGATGTATTGTGTGGGATTCATAGTACCTTTTTAAAATTATGGGTTGAATTAGTTGGGCAGCATTTTTAAATTGGGAAATTTAACTTATACATCTACATTTGTAACTTTTCTGGAAGATCTTGGTGCATATGCGATCTGCCAATGTGGCAACAAGTGTCACAGCTGAGTGAGACTGCCCCCTCTAGACAGTATGGGCCACCCGTCCATTACAGTCCCCACTGCTCCATAGTATCAAAGTGTCCCTTTCTATTTATCATTTCCTTTGCTCTGTTAGGTCTATTTCTAGGCTTTCTTCACTTTTCTCTCTTTCTATATGCTGTTGGCCTAGAACATTTTAAGAAATGAGAGGCAAAGCCATGCCCTGCATGAAGAGTTAATATGAATAAGAACTTGCTTTTGAGACTAAAGATTTGAGACTATCTGTATCAAGCAGATAAAGAAAGTGGATGTCCTGGAAAGAGTACTGTTGTTTGGTGGCTGGCTTCCCTACCATGCAATGGAGAAGGAGTTGGCAGAATCCATTGACATTAAAGCTTTGCAAGAAAACAAACCCAAAAGCTGGGCACAGTGATGTGTGCCTATAATCCCAGAGACTCAGGTGGTGAAAGCAGGAGGCTTGCAAGTTTGAGCCAGAGGCAGCCTGCATAACACAGCAAGACCCTGTCTCAACATAAACAGTAAAAAATAGGCTAGGGATGCAGCTCAGTGCTTGCTAAGTATGTGAGAGGCCCTGGGATCAACATCCTATTACCACCAAAAAAATAAAAAGAAAAAGAACAAGCCCAAAGATTTGTCAGTGGTCTTCCTGTTCCAGTCCCAAGATGATCTTCAGGAGTTTTGCTTTTTCTTCTAGAACTTATTTGCCAACATTATTATAATATGTTACAGAAAGTTTTGAAAATTAAAAGTAAATAAGAGCAGTTCCCTCTCACTCTAGTTCTACTGCCACTTCGTAAGTAACCACTGTTATCTGTTACTTGTGAATCATTCCGGAAAATGTCTAGGTATCTCTACATATGTACATCCATTGTTATATACAAATGAGGTTGTACTGTGCTTATTTTCTCCTAAAAATATTATCACAGAATATTTCTTCATCATTCCCTTTTGGAAGTGAGATCTTTATAGTTTTATTAAAATGATGCACATTCACATTAAATCATTCAAGTAATAAAAAAAAAAACTCAGAATAAAATGTGAAGCCAGCCACTATGATGTATACCTGTAGTCCCAGCGACCTGGGAGGCTGAGGCAAAAGGATCAGAAATCTGAGGCCAGAGGCAGCCTGCAAAATTTAGCAAAACCCTGTCTCAAAATAAAAAATGTAAAAAGGGGGCGAGGGGAGCAGTTCAGTGGTAGAGTAATTCTCTAACATGCACAACCCCCCCAGTACAGACAAAAATAAATAAATGAGCAAAAATAATTGGAATTACTTGGAAATATTTTCACCCAGAAACAATGGTTACTTACATGTTAAGAGCTTCATCACAGACATCTCTCTCTCTCTCTCTCTCTTTCTCTCTCTCTTTCTCGATAGATAGATAGATAGATAGATAGATAGATAGATAGATACAGGATGGGTGAATGAAAAGATGGATGAGTGGGAGAAAAGAAGGAAAGATGGACAGCTGATCAATCAATATTTATATAAATAGGAATTACATTATGACATTTTGAAATAAAAGCTTTAACTGCCATTTCTCTTGACTTCAAAGATAAAGGGAAAAAAGCTAAAGAGCTATTCAACTTCAGAAAAAGAATGCTTCTTCATGAAATGGATCAGTTTTTAAATCAACTCTTTAAAGAAGAATGTGAAAAACATTAACCATTAGATATTATCTGTTGATTCTTCTTGATGAAAAAATGTGGAAACCAGCATTCCTCATTTTATTATATATTATTTTTTATATTTTAGTTTTATGACACTTACATTCTGTTCTGTAACAGTAACTTCAATGGTTGTTTGGTTTTTACTGCTATTAAATAACACCAATGTTCACCGTCAACAGCTTTTTATCAAGGCAGCTCCATTTCAGAGTTAGTCATATTACTTCTTTGATTTCTTGACTGGATTAAATATTCTAATAGTTTGTTTTATTTGTTTTCAAGAAGGCTCTTGGATGTTCTGTTATTTTAATTTATGCTTGAAGGATGACTGGTTGGACCTATGACTCTAAGCTCACATTTTTTCTCAAAACCCTGTAAACATCATTTTACTGTCTTCTGGTGTTGGGTGTTTTCTACACAGATTTTTTGAGAAAATTCTACCTTCTTCCCACTGAGTGATCACTTTTTCTGCCTAGAAGCCCATGAAAGTCTTTCCTTAATATTTGTGTTTTAACAACTTCCCTAGGATTTATATTGTTTTTGATTTCTGCCTTGGATAACATGTACCCACTAGATGTGAAGAGTCAAAACTTACGGGAAACTTTGAAGAGAACAAAGTCACATCAAGGTTCACTAACTTGCTCAAAATTACATAGCTAATAAATGGCAGGGTCTGAATTGAAACCCAGTAGTCTGATCTAGAACTTATCTCCTTTCACTAAGTACAATTTATCTTGATGTGGGAGTGTGCTAGTTACCTCCACTCTAAGCCAATAAGTCAGATGGCTAACTGTGACATAGTACAAGGATGACTGCATTTGGCAGGTGCCAAGCAATTTAGACAGCCCCTACTTGGAGGTTGTCCAAGATTTTACTTTGCTTGGCTCTATAATCAACACCCGTGAAAGCAGCAGTCAAGAAATCAAAAGACGCATTGCTCTAGGAAAAGCTGTGGCAAAAGATCTCTTTAGAGTATTGAAAAGCAAAGATGTCACATTGAAGAAGAAGGTGCGTCTGACTCATGCCATGGTATTTTCACTGGCATCATATGGCTGTGAAAGCTGGACATTGAACAAGAGAGACAGAAAAAGAATTGATGCTTTTGAATTGTGGTGCTGGAGACGTCTATTGAATATACCATGGACTGCCAAAAGAACCAACAGATCTGTCCTAAAAGAAGTACAACCAGAGTGCTCCTTGGAAGCAAAAATGGCCAAACTGCGTCTTACATATTTCGGACATGTAGTCAGGAAAGAACAATCCCTGGAGAAGGACATCATGTTTGGAAGAGTGGCAGGTCAACAGAAAAGAGGAAAACCCTCCACCAGATGGATTAACACAGTGTCTGCAACAATGGGCTTAAACATAAATAAGATCGTTTGCTTGGCACAGAATAGGGAAGTGTTTCCATCTGCTGTGCATAGGGTAAGTATGAGTCGGACTCGACTCGACGGCACCTAACAACAACAACAACAAACAACTACTTGGAAGTCACTGCTTAGTGAAAGAATGAAAGAGTGGGTTTCATCACAGCCTTGATTTGGAGCAAGAGAAAGAACGTGGAGGGAGAAATTGGAAAGGCAAGTGAAATAGATAAAAATAAATCAGAAAATAATCATAGGGGCCAGTGCAGGCTGATGGAAGAGGGCTTGTTCCTGTTACTATACACACCAAGGACAGCAGAAGAAAACTGGCTTCATTACCTGACTTTATCCCCCAAATCTGCTCTGGCTGCCACTTTCTCTCATGGCACTAGATTTCTTTAATCTCTGGGCTCCACACAGCACCCTCAAGAACATATCATATGGTACATGGGGACCTGGCAAAGTCAGCCCTTTAGAAAATCAAGTTAACTGGCAATTCTCACAGTGCAACTGAGCAGCGTTGCCCCAGGTCTGCACCCAGTTCTTTCCAGATAGATCTAATTGATCAGATACACTGAAACTTCTACCCTCAGAATTGCTCATTGGGCTGACACACTCTCAGCAAAAGACCACTTATTGTGAAGAAAGGGTAAACCTGCCAGCCCTTGACCCATTAGGAGAACACAGTAGACTCACAAAGTTGGAAGAGGGCTTTAGAGAACACTGAATCTGACACATCGTTTCAGAGGTGAGCCAGATGGAGGATGATTTACAGATTAGCGAATTGCGAAATTATAAAGCAAGAGACATGGAATCATGGGACACACAGTCCTGGAAAAGTATGAGCAGGAGAAGAGTTGCAGCGGTACTCTGTGTGTCCCCTGCTCAGGTCTCTGTTACTGAGCAGGTGCTCTTGTCGCCCAGCTGCTGCAAGTGTTGGCTGATAATGGCTCACCTCCGCCCCTCGGCCCACTTTCTCCAGAGAATTGCTATGAGCCATCGGGAGCTCCCTTGTCTAGAAGCTTATGATCCTCACCTCAGGCAGCCATAGGTAATGACTATCCAAGTCAGGAATATTAAAGGACAGCTTCTTTCCATTCAGGAGGGACTCTTTCTGTGGCATAATGTGTGATCCTATGCTACTCATAGGGGACTGGGATTTTGCTCAGTTGGTAGAGCACTGCACTGCAGTCTCTGAGGTCCCAAGTTCAATTCCCAGCACTGCAAAAATGGGAGAAGGATCTGGCAATCCACTCCCAAGGCAATCCTGAAACAGTCAGCCATTGAAAACCCTATAAGGGTCACTATGAGTCGGATACTGACTCAATGGCACCTAACAACAACAACAATGCTACTCATGGGACCTGGCTGTAAGTAGATCCCAGCTGGACCACATCCTTACTTATTTCTAACCCCTGCCCCCTTTGACTCCTTTTCCATCTCATCCCTTTCTTCAATAAATCCCATGCACCTGACATTCAGTCTCCGACTCTGCTTTCAGAGAAGCCATCCTCAGACTATAAGATGCACAATGACTGAGGAGGAGAGAAACTAACTTCATGGTCTACTTAACATTGACCCTGAAGGAGACTCTACACCCAGAATAACCAAGGTTTGCCCCAGTCACTCCTTTCCCCTCTCCAATCTTTCAGCCAGCACAAGATCTATACAGTCTAAAATCCATCCCTTAATATGGTCATACCAGCTCTGTGTTGATGTCCTACAAGGCATAAACACTTCTATCTGGAGACACAGTGATCATACTCTGAACCTGCCAGGACAATAGGATTTATGTGGTGCCCCCCGTGTGAGGCATGTCAGAGGCAAACTAAGGCAACCATACAGCTCATTAGCTATGATGCCCTATTCCAGTTTATGGCAAAATGATTGATTCATCATCTACTTTATTAATAAGTATTGTGGATGAAACTCTTCTACAAATTGAGATGAGGCAAGGGAATTGAAATACGTAGAGACAATAAGTATTCTAATTATAAGTAAAATGTAACAAGGCCAGGTTTGGGAACTGTAGACTGGAGTTTCTCTACATCAGAGTTATCATCTCAAAGCTCAGGACTTGGCTTATATGGCCAACTAATTACATTAGCCTCCACTTTTTTCACTTTTCACCAGGGCCTCCTCACTCAGATTAGCCCCTTTCTCCTCTACTTCCCCTCAGTTTAGCAATCCCTCAGTCATGCTCCTTCACCCAGAACCTCATAGTGTATTTTACAAGGACAACACACCTCAGTTCAGACTGCTGTCCTTGTTAAATCAGCTTAGTGGAGTTAGAAGGAAGCACAATTAGTTGTTAAACACTGTGGCTACAGCAAGTCAAATGATCCAACAAACATCAACTGATACCACTCAAGGAGATTTGCAAGAGTGCCCTTTAAAATATGCTCCTTCATTTATATTTACTTATTTTATCTAAAGGAAAAGTGTCCCAGAGCAATCTGATTGACATCCTTAACTCATTACTATTGTTAAAAGTTCAGTTAATGTTCTAATGACAGACACTCCAATTCCAATGTTGTAATCAAAGATCACCATTGATTCAAGAGGTAACCAGAACACTGACCCTCTTTAATTTTTGTTATTAAACATTTTTATTAAAATACAAGGTTTACAAAGCCATACTCACAGCCTGAAAGCCAATCTATAGCAAATAACAATGTTCTGTCAGTCAGCAGAAGTGAGGTTCCATTGCCACGACAAGGAATTCCCTCACCTCAGGGACTGAAGATAACAAAGAATTTCTTGCTCAGACTACACATCTATTACAGATCAGCTGGGGACCCAGGTGAATAGGAGCCTTCTCTATAAGAAAGATTAATGGTCCCTATGGCAGAGAATGGAGGATCATTCTTTAAATTAGTTACTCAGCTCAAAAGTGACCTGTCACTTTTACTCACCACTCATTGGTCAGAACCAGTCTCAAGGAAAGATAAGCATATTAAGTCAGGAGATTTAGTAATATACCAAATATGCATTCTAATGCTTAGACCACTCTCAACCTACCCATTTAGAAAATGTCCTGTTACTGTGTTGTACTCTACTAACAAGTATTGATTAAATCCTACCATGTGCCCAGTATTGGCTAGGTACAAAAGAAGTCACAGAATAAATATAAACATTTTCTTTATCTTCTAG
Source organism: Pedetes capensis (assembly GCA_007922755.1). NCBI lineage: Eukaryota > Metazoa > Chordata > Mammalia > Rodentia > Pedetidae > Pedetes > Pedetes capensis. Next base: position 14,754 of record VMDO01002072.1, read on the forward strand.
AAATTTCCAATATAACTAGAAGATGACTCAAGAAATAACAAATCATATAATAATATAGGGTATGGCAAAATTTTTTTAAAAATTATTTGATACCAAAAGCAAACATATGACATTGCTCCTTTCTCTCTACCCATACCTGAAAACAATGACATTGCTCCTTTTTCCTTACCCATACCTGAAAACAAATGATCTGCTACACAAGCACACTCCAATAGAAATACAATGCAAGCCACAATTACAATTTTGAAAGCCCTCATAGTTGTTTTATAAAAAAAGCAACAGGACTGGTAAAATCAATGTTTTGTTTGTTTCATTTTTTATTTGAAACAAGGTCTCTGTGTAGCCCAGGCTGGCCTTGAACTTGGCTCATTTTGCCTCCCAAGGGTGAAATCCAGTTAAATAATGTTTCTGATCTAACCCAATATACCAAAATATTATTGTTTTGATACAGAAACAACATAAAATTACCAATAAGCTATTTTACATGCTCTTCTTTATAGTAAATCCTCAAAACCCAATGTATATTTTACACTGAGAGTACATCGATTATTTAGAGTGGACCCCAAGTGTTCACATCTCTATTGTCCATTCAAAAGGATGGAGTTTTCTATAGTAACAGACAACCAAAATTAATATATTTATTGATTAATCTGCTTGGTCAAAAACTACTTTTTAACTGTTGATGCATGCCTACAGATCTTTCCAGTTGTTTAAAATGATGCTTTTCTTAGAGATCTAGCTATATTAACTGAGTCTACTCTGCAAAGTCAACAACAACAAAGTGCAAAGTGGTATGATTCTACCAACTTCAAGTGGTTAGGATTGCATAGAATATATTGAGGAAGAAATACAAACCCATCCAAAGATGTTGAATTCAAGCCACAAACCAAAAGACGTGTTCTGCAAAGGGCTATGGGTGGGGGAAGGGGTTCAGCAGAGAGGTGGGAGCTTTGAGGATGTGCCTAATAAAAGGCTGCTTGTTGAGACCTGTGGGAGTGGAGCCCTTTTCTTAAAAGGTTAAACAAAAAGCAGGGCCACTGTATTTCAACAGGCTAATTACCAAGAGTGGCTTTGACCTTTTCCATTTCTGCAGATTTATGATAGAACATTTTCCTTTGACATGGCACAGGGCTCTTTGAATCCAGGTTGAGTGTAATCAGGTGTGCTTCAAGTGGAACCCTTTCTTTGCATAAAGGCATGTCTGTGTTCCTAAGCCTGTCCAGGGAGAGTCACAAGGTGGAAGACTGAACACCAGGCTGTTGTCTGTCCTTTTCACAAGCACCTCACCCTTTTGAGAACTACATTTGTCTATAGATGTCTCACCTTTCCGAGAACCACATGTATCTATGGAACTGGAAAAACACAGAAATAAACCATCTTCTCATTGGAAACTTTTGCTGACGAGCACAGCTGAGCAATCTGAGCCTTAAAAATTCTACCAGAGGCCAGTTAATCTAATAAAGCTCTTAATATTAATGGATTTAGCCAGTGGGAAAGTTTGAAATTCCTTCTGTGAGCCAACAGGGTTCCTCAGTGAGCTAAACTCTTTCAGGTGGTTTTCCTTTGGGACCAGACATGCCAGTTTCACACTAGATGCCCTATCCCTTCAGGACAGTCATTTACACTTCAGTTTTGACTAATTCTGATTGGGTCATCCTTCTAAGCCAGGGGTACAAACTCAATGACGTTGGATGTTGGTTGGCTCAGTTTCTTAGTGCTAATGAAGTACAAGATATCTTTATAAGCCCCAGGAGTTTGCTAAGTAACTGACTACAGTCACCTTGTAAGGCTTGCCAGTCCTAATAAAGGAAGGGGATCTGGTGGAAAGCCGGTCAATGGGCTTAACTCCCACAAATTGATCAAACCCCAGAAATGCAACTCAAAATGTAGATGGCATTTCTAAATGGGTCTAGGTGCATATTTATAACCAAAACGCAGCACCATTGAATTTCAAGCTTGTCCTACACCTGCCACTACAAGTTTCTCTTAAAATTGCTTTTTTCTGATGGAGCCAGCCAACATTATTTATCCTCCCCTACCCACAAATCAGGGCTAGGGTTTAGCTCAGTTGGTAAAGTGCTGCTCTGCACTCTCTGAGGCCCTCCTCAGATCATTCAATCCCCATCAACATATAAATGAGAGAAGGACCTGGCAGCCCTCTCCCAATACAATCCCCAGACAACCTGCCATTGAAAACCCTATGGAGAGCAGAGGAGCACTGACATAGTGCTGGGCATGCCACAGTGTCAAGTAGTGCTTCGTTATGTTGTACCTTGGTTCCCTATGAGTCAGACCATGGCACCTAACAACAACAACCCACAAATCATTACTCAGTCTTCCCCCTTATGGCCAAATTTTAAAACCTGGGCTCAGATTAATCAGTTTGTATTAGTAATCTTTCTTAACCACAGTGAAAAAGATGAAAAATGTTTACTCGGAAAATCAACTGTTCTTTGTGATCCTTAAGACTTAGGTTAATGGAGACATCAGTGACTTGGGATTCTTTTGACTTTGCTTTTTATTTTCCCTAAATTTTCCAGTGAACCTAGACCATTAAACAGAACAGGCTTCTTTGTTAATTATCCACTGATAAAGGGCACTCAAACCTAATGATAAGAAAGAAGGGAGAGCTTCCTTTTCGTATGTTGACTTTCAACATATCCAAGCTTCTGAAAAGATAAATGAAAGAAAGGATACTTTGCTCCTAGTTCCATTTTTCAGGTCTGCTTTTAAAAAGCCATTGAGAAGCAATGCTTAATCCAAACAAGAACCAAACAACGATGTCTACAACTCCACACCCCAGGGAGAAGCAAAGCCCACATCTATTTATAATAATGACAACCAACAGCAGCCCTTTAAAACACGCTTTCCCTCCCATTGTCAGTTTTGGAATTGAGTTGGAGGCGAGGGAAGCTCTGATAACATTGGCATATTGTTCCTGTGGGTCCTAACCCCAGTAAGTTCCACCAGTATCTTCTGTCTGAAGAAGTTGCTTTCTTTTCATCAAACACATTCCAGAAGTCAACGGTAAAAGCACTGTAAAAGCACTGTCGAGGAGAGCAGATTGATCCATTAACTCTCACCCAGTTCCTTGGCTGAACCCTCACTCTGCATTCCAGCGTTAAAGACTTGGTGAGTTATCAAACAGGAAACCACTCTGAAAGGCATTGTGTCTTTGGAGTCCTTGCCAAGCCTCCTGCTTGTAGCTTGAGCATCCCAGATAGGACGAGAGACCCATTTCCCTAACAGTTCTCCAGACTGCTCCGACATGAGCGCCTGAATTACGGGGGAGGGAGGGCTTGTGAAATTGTATATTCTGATGAAGTAGTGGTGATGCCCAAGCTTTGCACTTCTGTGCTTCTGATAAACTCCCAAGAGATATCAATGCCATGTCCATGGGCCCTTCATTGAATAGAAAAGAACTAAAAAAGACTTTGAGAATCTGACAAAAATTAAGGTGCTTTCATTCCACCCATTTGAGCTTTAGCTTCAAAAGTCATCCGACAGTGCGTTATGCATTTTTGCTGAATGACATCAGGTTGGATGCAGTGGGAATGAATGCATTAGAAACTGCCAAGTGTGTGGTTGTTTGAACATCTACCATTCAGTATTGCAATAAACAACACACCATTGCTTTAACCTCTGTAGGCCAAATGAGAATGAGGAATCTAGGCAGAAGTGGGGTGCATCTCTCAGGTGAGAAGACTAACGTGGCAAGAAAAAGTCCCTACTATTGCACTCAAACTCAAAGCTATTTCCTTTGCATTAAGCTTTACTTCAGGTGCCATACACAAATTTGTTTGTTTATTTATTTTGTGGTACTAGGGGACTAAACCCAGGGCCTCACACATGCTTTGCAAGTGCTGTACCACTGAGCTGAAACCCCTGGCCCCTTTTTTACTTTTTATTGTGAGAGAGGGTATCTCTAAGTTACACAGGCTGCCTCTGGGCCTCAATCTGTGATCCTCCTGCCTCCACCTCCCAAGTGGCTAGGATTATAGGCGTGAGCCACCGCACCCAGAGCTTCAGGGTGACTGTTAAGCTCAGGAGGTATTGTGGGCTACTTAGAGGGGACACCTAACTAGGGCGTAGCCTTTTAAGGCACCATTCCATGTGACTAAAATGAAGATCAAGGGTAAGATCTGAAGCACAAATAAGTTCTGCCTTAACAGATCTGAACTTGTGGCAAGTTGCAGCTCCTCACCATAGGCCAAGTTTTGCTTCTCTCTCTCAACTGAAGAGCCTGCGGTAACTTTTGAATTTAGTTTTTATTTTCTCCAAGTAGATAAATCTTGTTAACTTAAACTCTTTAAAATCACTGATTAGGTTTTATGTCCGGCAGACCCCACTATGCCAGTGCACTGACATGCCAGCTGTGTCATTCTGGATACCATACTTCTTTGAATGTCATTTTCTCTTCTGTAAGATGAGAATGATGAAAACCTACCCAAAACTATTTCTGTGAATCCCAAATAAGCTAATGTATAGAACAAGTATGTGTAGTATAAATAAATTAATAAACCAAATGCACCTGTCCTTCCAATTGTTGTAAAAGGTGGAGTATCTTTGCCTCCTAAGCAGCTTGAAATTTTCCTAGCAGTACAGAAAGCATTAGAAATGCTGGAGGATTTCCTTCAGTGGCTAATTTGGTGTCTGGGAAATATTTTAGGAGAGAGAAGACCATAATTTAAAGTATCCTGACATCAATAAATATTTCCTTAGCATTTAGCTGTAAGAGCTCTGAATCCTCCATCTGTTCAGAGATTTCTAATTTCAAAATAATGTGGGGCTTTGAGAGTTTGTAAATCCACACACACGTCAGAAAGACCAGGTGCTGTCACAGTTCTCCACACTTAGAGAGATCTACACTCCTCATTTCTTTGTGAGCTGAGACAGGAAGGCCAGTTGATGGCCATTAGTCTTTCAGTCCCAGGTCTTTTTGCATATAGTTGGAAGAGGCTCAGAAAGAACATTAGTTCTGACCAGGATCAGGAATGGGAGTAGGATGGGCAACTGCCCCACTGTTCAGATAGATGACAATCTCAGTATTCTTGGGGCTACATTTCTAAGTAGCTGCAATGCACATCTACCTGGACCAATAGTTTCCAAGTTTAGATGACCTTCTTGAAATTATAGATTTGGGCTAAGAGTTTATTGCTAAATATTTGCTGTAGTGGCTGATAATTCAGCAATATAAATTTCAGGTAAGTCCTGGATTGAAAGAAAGTTTTTGTTGTTGTTGTTTTGTTTTTCTGTTCACTTCTGATACTGGTTATATCCCTTGTGGGGACACTTCATTCCACTTCACCCACCACTGCAGGAAGGCTCCATTCTCTATTGTCCTATGCCCATTCCAGATGTCACACCCTGAAATGCAAGGTTGTATCTGGTTGTCTAAGCAAAAGGCTGCTGAGACCATTTGCAAGTAAACATCTTAAAATGAAAATAACATTGCTTTTTTTGCACAGAACCAGTCCCTCTACCTACACTCCATTCTATTCTCCACTTCATGGTGAGAATATTTTCAAGAATTAGTGTTGACTGTGTCATTCTCCTATCTGAAATCCTCATTGGCACCCTGCTATTCCTTGATAAATGCTGAATGGTACATGAAGTTCTCTGTAGCCTGGCTTGTGCTTATTTCTCCAGCTTTGTCTCTCAAACACCCTTTCCTCTTCCTTCTTGCCACCTAGTTATCCACTTGTGTGCCCTGATGCTCTGGGGATTGCCCTCAACACACATATGGCCGTCTGCCTGACACAGTCTATCTTATTCTGTCCCTGACCTTCAATGCCAATGTACCTCATGGTTAACTCTGGCTTATTAGGTGCCTATTTGAACATTTCTTGCTGGGATTGATGCCTCTCCTATGGATCCCAAATGTTTCTAGTGCTACCTGCTTTTGGCTGATGGCTCCTCTTTCTAAGTTCCTAAAGACCATATCCACCATTATATTCCCACCTAGAATGCTTTATGCCACATAATAAGGGCTCTGCATGCAATGTTGTAAGGACTCTGCAAATATTTGTTGAATTAATGAATGTATGAATGACCTACTATCTACCAGAGCAATGGTTCTCCAAGTGTGGTCCATAGACCAACAGCATCATTTTACTTGGAGATTTGTTAGAAATTCACTTTCTCAGGCCTCCTTGCAGACCTAACCAATCAGAAACATTGGGACTGGGGTCCAGCAATCTTATTTTAACAAGCCCTCCAAGTGATTCTGAGGCCTGTTAACATTGGCTTGCCACTATCTTAAATGACACTTGCCTTTGGCCATACACTACAGTAATATATAGTGTTTTTAAAAACACTTTAATCCTCCCTCACCCCCCCTCAAGATTTTATTCCATTAGAATAGTGTGAGTTTGAGAGTACTTCTTTAAAGTTCATCAAGTGATTGCTATATGTAGTTACATGTGTCCAAGATACTCTATCTCCTTCCTCAACCCCCCCCAACACACATAAAATTAGCTATAAAATGGGCACTGGTTTAGTGTCATGGCACCGCTACCTCTGGCCTCTCCTAGGACATCATTACATCCATCCTAGGAGCCCAAACCACACTATTCAAAGTGTAGGCCATGGAACAAGAGTTTGCATCCCCTAATAGCTTGTTAGAAATACAGAATCTCAAGGTCTACCCAGATTTGCTGCATCAGAGTCTATATTGGAACAGGTGATACATACACACATTAAAGTTTGAGACCCACCAGCATTGAGCATGGTTTTAGAGGCAACAGAAGTAAAATCACATTTTTCATGTCTTTAGTTCAAGAATTCAGCAACATGATCAGAAATATTTTGCCATCAGTCTTCAAAAAAACTTCTGAACAGGGCAAGAAAAGACCCTTAAGATCACATAGCTTCATGGATTCCAAGCATAGGATGGACATCATGAGTTTTGGCTTCTGTTGACTGGGGTAGACAAGGTCATTTCTACCTAACAGTATTTCAAAACCTGAGCCATCCAAGAAAATCCACACACATATAACTCAAAATAATGTATTATGGGTATTTCTTACCCAGTCACAGTTAGCAAGCACTTACTATATATATCAGGCTTCATGATAAGTACTCAACACCAATTAACTTATTTAATCTGAAGAACCCTATGAAACAAATACTATTATTATCCTCATTATGGAAATAAGAAAAAAAGCACAGAAAAGACTGGCACAGGTCAGGAGTAAGAATCAGAATCAAAATTTAAACCTATCTCTCCCTGGGCCCTGCAGATTAAGCACAACTACTCTAAAGCAGAAGGAACAAAGGCCCTAAACAACTGTTTTTTAAACATTAGTTGAAAAGTCCCTGACTGCTCCTCGAACAATTAGAAGAGCCAGAATTAAATAGAATGGTTGCTGTGCCAACCCACAGAAGTCAAATATAACCAGGCAGCAAATTAGAGTAAACATTTAGGAATCCCTTGCATGTGGCACACGACTCCACCCACCCTTCTTGGCACAAGCCAAGACGTTGATTATAATGAATCCCGCTGGCACTTCATGTCCTCATGCGAGTCATTCAGAGTATCCTCCTCACTGCTGAACGTGAACATGACCAGACTTATTTGAGTAATTTGGCATGCTATGGTGATGACTTGATAGTGCAGACAAGGGCAAGAGCCCCAGCTTGTGCTTTCTCCGCCCTTACTTACCCTCTTTGTTCAATCACCTGGTATAGATGGAGGAAGAAAAGATGCTTGGCATGATGGTCAACGCTGAAGATGATTTTCTGAAGGCTGGGATTTCCTGAAGCTCTGTGTAACCATTTGGCCTGTAGACATTAGCTAAAATGCATTCACAAGCTTGGGGAGAAATATATTATCTATACAGTTTTTGCCATGTGAGGTAAGGCAGAGGAGGGAGAAGAAGGAGTCTATATTTGGAGCAGAATTTATGCCCCATATTTGCCAATCAGTCTGGCTCACCTCTCTCAGCACTGATTTCCACTGACTGCCTCCCTCCCCACATTAATACAATGAGGTTTTCACACATTAACCCACTTTGCAGGCATGGGAGTTTCCCATGAAAATTCCCTAAGAATTGGTTAGAGGTAGGAACCATGAACCGTCATATGATCTTGCTTTTTACTGGGTCAGAAACACTTTGTTGCCAGGCAGCTTCTGACAAAAGAAGTACTGGGCTGTGTTCACAGAGCACTGGCTGATACAAGTGGAGCAACTCTGACACATTTTACATCAGAGTTTGTGGCTCCATGAGCAAATTCTTAATTGAGAACTTAATATTATGAATGTTTCTAATTCACGTCACAACTTTCTTTGGAATAGCCCAAAGGACTGCTGATATACTCACAAACATTATTATTGAAAGAAAGAGATCATCTTGTGTAAGTCCTTTCTTTTACAGGTGAAGAAATTGGGGCCTAAATAACTTGGCAATTTGCCAATGTTATCCAATAAATGGCAGAACCAAGCATAAAATTTGGATTTTTGATTACCTTGCCAAGTATAAGTTCCACAACTGGGTTAGACCATAGGTTCTGGCCACTGAGAATAATGGAGAGGTCATTTAAAGTTGCAGATCTCCTTTTCAGATGTTTTGATTAAGTAGAAACCTAGAATAGGGTCCAGGAATTTGTATTTTATGTAGCTTCCTGAATATCTTGATCCACCCTCAGGAACAGGCTGAGCAAAATCAGAGTCTGGCCTTTCCTAAATATAGGAACAAAAATCACAAGATATTCTTAAGGGAGATAGAAGACGTTTGGATTAACAGATCTTTTAATTGGGTCTCCAAGAAAAGCCTCATGAATGTTCACTTTCCTGAAAAGCAATTTTTCTCTTTTTATCAGAACATCCAAGTGATTATAAGAGGGCCTTTCCATGCTCACAAGCTCAGAAAAGTTAAAAAGACTAGATCTAAAATCCTATGGTTAGGCAGTGATACATACTTAAGTCCAAACAGAAACGTTAAGTGTGAACTTTCCTCCCCTCTGAGCTAATGCATGAGAAGGAGCATCGAAATCATGGGGCAAACATAAAACTGATGATAGAAGAAATCTCTCAAAGCCCCTTTGAATGAGTGTTCTCCAATCCTGGGCAATATCCTCTTGTCCGGTCTTTGCTCCTTCCCTCTCCCTTGCCTCATAACCTTATAAGGGTTGCAGGAAACAGTCGCAATTTTATGTATTCATTGCAAGATCATAGCTCTGCCTTTAAACTTGACCTACTGGTCAACAGGTGGGTGGGCCACGTAAAGAAGACCACCTTCCCTCATTGTTAAATAGATTATAATCCCAGTCACTTTTTGAAGTCTGAATGCACTCCAGACAGTTTTAATAAATGAGAGATTCTTAGTAATTTACTTCTACATTTCTTTTAAATGATTTAAGCAGAATTAGATTCTTCACAGCATAAAAATAAAAATTTTACAATTAATTCAGTATCAGTAATATAGGAGAATATCTCAGGAAAAAGTTTGAGGTATATAAAGTCTGTCTTTGGGGGCTTAAGTCTCTCATTTCTCTACAGAGACTTCTCTGCTCCATCTCCTTGGCATTTAAGAATGTTTTTCAAGCCAGGTGTGCTGGCTCACACCTATAACACCAGTAACTCAGGAGGTGGAGGTGGGAGAATACCAAGTTCGAGGCCAGAGGCAGCTTGCATAACTTAAGGAGACCCTGACTCAAAATAAAAAATAAAAACGGGCCTGGGAATGTGGCTTAGTGGAAAAGTGCTTGCAAAGTATATGTGAGGCCCTGGGTTCAACATCCAAATACTGGAAAAAAAAAAAAAGTTTTTCAAGGAAGGATCAGAAAGTCATTAAAACTAAGATGTTAATGACTGACAACAGATTGGAAGGTGACAGCAGGTGAGAGTAACTGTGCATCATGGAGTAATGAAGAATGAAAGGGTCAACTAATAATAATTAGTCATATTTTGAAAATTAATTTGGGAGACTGGATATTACATATCCATTTCATTTTCAACTTCCCTTTCTCTTGTCCACTTTGGGAACCTATCACTGTTTTGTTGTTGTTAGGTGCCATCGAGTCTGTATCTGGTTCACAGCAACCCTACTTACATCAGGCAAAACACTATTATCAGTGCTTCTCTGCTAGTCATAGGGTTTTTAATGGCGGATTGATTTTTGGGAGTGGGTTGCCAGATCCTTCTCCCAACCCTACAATATTGTGTTCCCAGGCGGTCTCCCATCCAAGAACTAACCAGGCCCCACCCTGCTTGGCTTCTAAGATCTGATGAGATCCCAAGCCACAGGGCTATGGCTGCAGGCTATCACTGTTTATTAACATGTTAAACAGGAGTTAAAACCTAGTCTAGCTCCTCCTTCGACCCCCGTTTTTATGATTGCATATCCAAAGAGTTCTGAGGACACCAACTCTTCATGCAGAGTTCAAAGATTACAGCTCAGGATTTAAGTAAATCTAATCATCTCATTTCCTTCCTTGGCTATGTGATTTGTTCAGAGTTAGTCCTGTGACTAGGCCAGACAAATCAGAATGAAGCATAGGACTTTTTCTGGAAGGAGGAAACAATGATGGAATATTGGAGAAAAAGCTTTATTTTTTGGTATGTTGGGCAGGAATAGGGGGGCTTGTCCATATGAGAGTTGCTGGAAATTGTGTTAGGATTATTGGAAGAACAATGTTGTTGTTGTTGTTGTTAGGTGCTATAAAGTGGGTTGCAACTCATAGTGACCTTTTGTACAACAGAACAAAACACTACCTGACACTGCCATGCACAAGATCTTTTTTATGTTTGAGTCCATTGTTGCGAGTACTGAGTTTCTTCTTATTTTGAGTGGTGCCACATCAGCAAATAGAGGTCCCAGGGGCTTAACGCCACTCTCATCATTAATGTTGACTCTTCTTTCAGCAGGTAACTCCTCCCCAGTTGTCTTTTGAATGCCTTCCAGCCTGGGAGGCTCATTTGGGGGCACTATATTTGGCAGTGCTTCTCTGCTATTCAAAGGGTTTTCAGTGGCTAATTGTTTCTGGAGTGGGCTGCCAGGTTCTTCTCCCAAGTCTCAGTCTGGAAGCTCAGCTGAAACCTTCCACCATGGGTGGCATCTGAGATACTGGTGATACAGCTTCTAGCATCACAGCAATGCGCAAGCCCCTACAGCACAAGCTATGGACAACTGGAATATGAGGTGTGATAAAAATATACAGTAAATGTTTAAAAAGTATTTTAAAGGTATATTATAGTAAAAGACACATTATAATTCCTCTCCCACAAAATACTCCTTCTGGCTTCAAGCACACTCATTCCCATCATCCTTGCCACTTTCTGAAGTGGTTCTAGAAGTCCTCTTTCATGAGAGTCTTTAGTTTCATCCTCCAGCATGATATAACATTGCTTCATGTCACACATCACTTCTGTTATGGTGATTTCTGCCAAATAAAAACATTACAGTGTGTCCTCATCCACCTTATTGACTATTTCTGTCAACTTGCAACTTCTGGCTCTTTCCCAGAGTCAAAATGACCATGAAAGGAAACATTTTGAATTGACTTAAGAGGCAATCACAACAGTGCAACTAAGGACACTCAAGAGACTTTCCAGAACTGCTTCAAAAAGTAGCAAGAATGGTGGAACAAGTGTGTTGGAAACTAGGGGGAGTATTTTGAAGGGGATTAATGGTTATGTGTCTTTTACTGTGATAATTCTTTTTTAATTTAAATATGCACTGTATCATTTGATCACACCTCCTATATATTGGTAGGAATTTTAACTTTTTAAAAATTATTTATCTCTGCCTGCTTACATTATCATTCTTAAAGTCTCTCTCTCTCTCTCTGCCTACTTATATTATCGTTCTTAAAGTCTCTCTCTCTCTCTCTCTCTCTCAGTCACACACACACACACACACACACACACACACACACACACACACACACACACACTATATTACCTGAGCATAGGTTGTAGACATCATATTCCTTGAACTAAAACTACTATTTTGGCAAAAATTTATTTCTTATGATGTCACTGCAAGTCAATACTATTAGCTACACTATTTGGAAATGGGTATACTACATTGTACCATTTGAGATCAGTACCATGTCCCTTTATCATAAAATACTTCATCACGGATCTCCCAAAATAACCAACCTACTCTTATTTGCTTTTATAACCACAGCACCATTAATAAAACCAGGAAGCTTAACATTAATACAATACTACTGTCTAAATCCACAATTCATGATCAAATTTTGCCATTCCACAATGATATCTTTTATAGGTACTTCATTTTTCCTACTCCAGGTCCCAATCCAAGATCACTGCATTTTATTGTCATCTCCTTTCATGTTCCTTTAATCTGGAATATATTTTTGTTTGTGTTGTCTCTGTTTTTTATGAAATTGACATGTTTAGGAGTTTAGGTTAGTTTTTATCAGAATGTCCATCAATTGGCATTTGAGGTAGAGATTATTTTAATCATGCATATGTGTATTTATTATGTATTTATGTATATTGCATGGAAACTGTAGATATAGGCATATTGTTCATGAATACTTTACTGTCAGAGTATACAGCTTATAAAAGTAGGAATGCATTTGTAAAATATTATAGAAAGGAGAGAACAAATTTGTAATTTTGAAAACAATTCAGTTTGCTAGTCTATGCTTTATATTCTCCCTAACTACCAACAAGTTGAGGAAGACCAGAAATTACTTAATTCATGCTGGGGTTTTGCTCAGCTAGCAAAGCACTGCTGCACACACTCTGAGGGCCCAGGTTTGATCCGCAGCAGCGCAAAAATGGGAGTAGGTCATGGCAATCCCCTCGGGAGCAATCCTGAAACAACGAGCCTTTGCAAATCCTATGAGGGTCATTATGAGTTGGACCCAACTTGCTGGCACCTAACAGCAACATATTAACATGAATGACACACATTCTCGGGACTATGCAAATAAGAAGCAGCTACTGCTGGGTACAGTGGCACACACCTGTAATCCCAGGGACTCCAGAGGCAGAGGCAGGAGGATCGCAAGTTCAAGACTAGAGGCAGTCTGTGTAATTTAGTGAGACCCTGTCTCAAAAAAAAAAAAGTAAACAAATGGGCTGAGGGTGCAGCTCGGTGGTACATCACTTGCAAAGTATGCAAGTGCAAGGCCCTGGGTTCAACCCTCAGTACCACACACAAACACATACACACAAAGCAGCTACTTTTCACTCCAATGAAAGGGATGGTATCAAAATATTAGAACCAGGATTTTACAACAAGAGGAGAGATCTGCAGAAACTATGAAACACTGGCAACAACATCATATCTGAGTGGTGAAGTGGGCAGAGCTGTCGACGAGCAGCCAAGAAGCCAAGATTCTACCAACTCTCTGATTGATCTTTGGCAAGATGCCCACACTCTCTGGAGTACAGTTTCTTTATCTTTAAAATTAGGGCATTGGACTAGATGCTCTCTAGAGCCCCTTACAGCTCAGTGGGCCAATGAAAGGCTCAGATCTACATAAGTCAGAATCTGATCAAATGCCAGACTGGGCAGCAGTTCAGAGAAGGGGCTATCAATGTGTGCTGCAATAATAGGAGGTTCCTAGTGAGATCCAGGGTAGAGTAGCAGTGGGATTCATGAAGACTAGGAGGGAATTGGGTAAATGGAGGGAGAAAGAGGGCTTGCTTAAATGGAGAGCAGTCTAAGCGAATGCAATCTAAGAAATGAGGTGTGATCTGGGGACCTGAGCGAATCAGCAGTTCGCATACAACACACTCAGCTTCTCTATTGTGGCCTCCATTGCTTCCATGGAAACTCACTGATGCATTTTGTGATGAGGAATATGAAAAAAAAAAAAAAAAAAAAAAAAAAAAAAAAAAAAAAAAAAAAAAAAAAAAAAAAAAAAAAAACCACTAGATGCTATGTAACTATTAACTGACACAGGTACCATAAGAAATATTTTACATTATTTTGCACCTATGCATAAAGTCCATGAGGAAACTTTATAAATAGTAGCAGTTTCCCCATTTAATTAGCCATCTTTTCACAGATAAGAAATGCAGCACTGCCCCGATAGTTCTGGCACTAGTATTGAATGTCACTGATGCCATTGATTGGCTTTCTCTGCAGTGGAGATGATGCCCTTTATTGAAAACTGATCACGTGTCAGGGACTGGGGCGCATGGCACTAATCCAAGCCACGTGGAAGGCTAAGGAGAAGGATTGCGAGTTCAAGGCCAGAAGCAGCTGTGCAACTTAGTAGAACCCTGTCTCAAAATAAAATATAAACAAGGGCCTGTGAGTGTAGCTCAGTGGTGGAGTGCCCCTGGGTTCAGTTCTGTTATGCACAGCAAAACCCCCCAAAATAAAACAAAACAAAACACTGGTCACAGCTACATTAAGTTCATTTTATCTTCATTAATTCCTTAGCAGGAACTATTATTTCTCCATGGTGATTTTTGGACCCCCAAAAAGTAAATTAACTTGCCTAGAGAGTGGGGATATAAATCTAAAATTATGCTTATAACTTCTGTGTTGATATTTTTTTAGGTACTAGGAGGTTGAACCTAGGGCTTTGTGAATACTTTGCAAGCACCTTTTAGGTTTTTTTGGTTTTTTGTTTTTTTGTTTTTTATCCTGAATTAAGATCTCACTAAGTTACCCAGGCAGGCTCTGACCTCGAATTTGTGATCCTTCAGCCTCCACCTCCAGAGTTGCTGGGATTGCGGATGTGTGCCACCATGCCTGGCTTTGTGTTGATTTATATATGTTTTCCTTGGTCCTTGTAAATAATGTTTTACTTTGTGAAAATAGTGGGTGGGCTTGAGAGCTGGGTGAAAATCTAAGGACTTTACCCTAAGCAGATCTTCCAGCACCAATGAGATTGTTCATATCAACTTCTGTAAGATACTAGAGGGTAGTTTATAAGGTAAAGAAAGGGTGATAATTAGAAAATATGAATGAGCTGGTTGTATTTCCAGGTAACAATATCATTGGAATCACTATTGAAAACTATTTGCTGTTAATTTATGTCTTTGAGACTTTTCTTTAGGACTTTATATGTATTTGGGACCAGAAAGGTTATTTTTATGTGTTTTGGCAAGAAAAGGTCTATTTTGTTTTATACACTGATCATGCACCAAGTTTATGTGCAGGTAACAGAAAGTATGAAGGAGAATTGCTTAAAGGGAATGGGCAATAAATTCCACATGCCCCCTGGGGTCACTTTTGAAATGAGTATTACTTAGTGGTAGCAGTGATTATGGGCAGGCATGTACTTGGAGGATGTATACATATGTATACACTTTAATGCTGTTGGGTGAGTTTTTTTATTTTTATTTTATATTTCACATGCTTTGTACTGTTTTAACAGTCTGGGATTTAGCTCAGTTGGTAGAGCGCTACTCTGCACTTCCTGAAGTCCTGGGTTCGATCTCCATCACCGCAAAAATGAGAGAAGGATGTGGCAATCCACTCCCAAGGCAGTCCCAAAACAATCAGCCATTGAAAGCCCTGTGAGGGTCTCTATGAGTCAGACAGGACTCAATGGCACCTAACAACAACATGGTGTTTTAAACATCTATAAGCCTAGTGGAAAAGAGTATAAATCTGCATGTGTATTGTGGTAGAAAGCTGTAAATTATTGATGATAGCTTTCAAGTTTACTCTTGCTTATAAACAGCCAGGCACAGTGGCACATGCCTGTAATCCCAGGGGCTCAGGAGGCGGAGGCAGGAGGATTGCAAGTTCAAGACCAGAGGCATTCTGCATAATTGAGTGAGACCCTGTCTCAAAAAGTAAAAAAATGGGCTGGGGGTGCAGCTCAGTGGTCCAGCACTTGCAAAGCATGCAAGGGCAAGGCCCTGGGTTCCATCCCGAGTATAGGAAAAAAAAAAAAAAAAAGCTTATAAACAGGATTTTCTTTCTTTCTTTTTCCTTTCTTATTCCTTCCTTCCTTTCTGTCTTCCTTCCTCTTCCTATGTCATTGTCTAAGGTAGTAATTTTTACTCAGTGGGAAAAAAGTGATCAGGAAGTGTTCTGCACTAATACTATACTATACTTTTATAATGGGCCATTTAGTTTTACAGAAATAGCAAACCAAATCCTATGAAAATAATAGAGTTCAAAAAATTTATTTCTAATTAAACTAAGAAGATATCTTCTCTATGGAATGTTCTATTATAACAAAAACATATGGACCTCCTAACCTGCCTTCAATATAAGGTCAATTTCAAAATACACATTACTGAGTTCTAAAAAAGTTAATTTCTATTTGCTAGAAACTAATAGGATTTATTAAAAATGCACTTCAAGTCAAATGTATGTAAATGGACTTTTATTTTGCCATTGATTTTTATGGGAACAGTGTAAGTCTGTTACCAAAATCTGTATTAGATTCCCCTGGCTACAGTAACAATTCACCACAAAGTTGTTGTTGTTGTTGTTGTTAGGTGCTGTCCAGTCGGTGTCCGACTCATAGCGACCCTACATACAACAGGCCAAACACAATTGCCAGTGCTTCTCTGCTGTTCACAGGGTTTCAATGGCGGATTGATTTTGGGGAGTGGGTTGCCGGGTCCTTCTCCCAACCACAAAGTTAGTGGCTTTAAACAACACAAATTTATTACACTTCTGCAGAACAGAATCCCAAAGTCAGTTTCACTGGGCTAAAGGCAAGGTGTCTGCAGGATTGGTTCCTTTTCGAGGCTCTAGGGGAGAATCTTGTTTTCTTGCCTCTTCTAGCTAAGCACATTATGTACCTCATTTATTCACAGCAGCCTTAGGAGATTGATATGTTTATTTCCATTATTTCACAGATGAAGAAAGTAAGGGACAGAACAGCAAAATGACTTGTCTGAGTCATAAGTTTCTAAGGAGCAGAGCTGAAATTCAAACCTTGTCAAGGCCCTCTAGAATCTAGGCACTGAACCCGACACTGCCCTTCTTTTATATCTAAAAATAGTATCAAAGTTTAAAACTACAGAAAATTTATAAGTTGCTTATCTAAAGAAATGCGACTTTGATCCGGGTAAGATGGCGCACCCCTGTAATCCCAGGGACTCAGACAGAAGGATTGCAAGTTCAAGACCAGAGGCAGTCTGTATAATTTAGCTAGACCCTGTCTCAAAGAGTAAAAAAAAAAAAAAAAAAAAAGGGTTGAGGGTATAGCTCAGTGGTACAGTACTTGCAAAGCATGCAAACATGAGGCCCTGGGTTCTATCCCCAGTACTGCAAAAGAGAGAGAGAGAGAGAGAGAGAGAGAGAGAGAGAAAGGGGGGGGAAGAAGAAAAGAAAAAAGAAAGAAAGAGGAAAAGTGACTTTGTTGTTGTTAGGTGCCATCGAGTTGGTCCAACTCATAGCAACCCCATGTACAACAGAACAAAACAATCCCATCACTATGCCATGTCCGGTACTGTATCAGTGCTTTTCTTCTATTCACAGAGTTATCTTTTTTTTTATTTTTTCCCTTTCTTGATAAATGTTGGTGAGGTACAGAGTAATAGAGCATTTGCTTTTTCCATTATGCTACTATTAAATCAGTTTTGGTTACATTTTCATCAACTTACAAAGTTAATGGAATCTTTTGATTAATATGTAATAAAACGCATATGCATATATGGGTTATATTCCCCTATTTGTCCTATGTACTCATGAAGTTGTACCATTTTCATTGAGATTATATTCCCCCCTTTATCCCTTTACATTGTTTCTCCTTCCCTTCCCACTTTCCAAAATCTTTGCTTCCCTTTGCTAGTCCCCTCCCTCCTCCTTTCTACTCTGCTTATATTTTCCCTTCTTAGATAAATTTGTTCATTTTTATATGTCTATTTATGTGTAGGTTTTCCTTCCTTTAAATAAGATTCAGCTCCCACATATTTCAACAGCTGATTGTTTTGGGATTGTATTGGGAGAGGGCTGCCAGGTCCTTTGCCCATTTTTACTGTGCTTGAGATCAAGTTCAGGGCCTCAGAGAGTGCAGAGCAGCACTCTACCAACTGAGTTAAACCTCAGCCCATAGAACTGCTACTAAAGATTAAATTTAAGTAGTATTTTTAAAAACACAGAAGATATTTTAAAGCTTGACATGTGTTTTATATTTTAAATTAAAAAATATTTTCCTTTATTAACTTTTCTATGGAAAAAAGATACAAATCTTTGCTATAATCCAGTTGTTTTAAGGATTTAAATGATGACAAAATGGAAAATACCTACGTGGTGGTGCAAGTCTGTAATCCTAGCTACTCAGGAGGCTGAGGCAGGAGGATTGTGAGTTGGAGGCCAGAGGCAACGTGCATTACTTAGTGATACCCAGCCTCCAATAACAATAAAAACTAGGTGCTGGGAGGATTACTCAGTGATGGAGCACTTGCCTAGCATGGGTAAGGCCCTAGGTTTAACCCCCAATTACAGCAAAAAAAAAAAAAAAAAATACAATATAACAATATAGCACTTGGTATGTTCTCTAATGCTTGGCTAACATTAGCCAATAAATCCTTCCTTCTGTATCATCTTTGATCATCGGAGTAAACTATGAGAAGAATCTATAGCAATTAGAGAAATAATAAAAGGGTTGAATATAAAATATGGTATTCCTTTAAATAGACAAATGAGTAATTAAATGTAGATATGCAAATAAGGTTTATCTATTATTTGCATACAAACTGATGCTATTACTGCTCAATAAAATGTTTCTTTTTTATTTTTACAGTGCTGAGAATCAAAACCAGGCCTGAAGCTTACTAGGCAAGTGCTCTACCATTGAGCTACCTTCCCAGGCCCAAAGTGAGTTTTTTTTTTCTTCAGAGAGGTCAGAGTTTCTGTAACAACTCTGCTATCAAAATGAATTGGGGTTTGATTCTTTTTCCCAAAAGGATGGTCACATAAAACAATATCAGTTGATTATTCTGCATGCTGAATTCATGGATAACAATTTTCTTCATTATACTGAAGTCCTATTTGCCCATTGGACTATAAGTAACGCTGACAAGGACATTAACATGCAATAATAACAATAGACCATGTAATCTCTGTTAGTAAGAAGGGAAGCATTAATCATTTTGGTTTATTATATATGTACACATAAACACACACATATGGGTGCATAATCATGCATTGCTTAAGGATGGAGATACATCCTAAGAAATGCATCCTTAGGTGATTCGATTGTTGTTTGAACATCATAGTATGCGCTAACCTCCATATAGGTAGTATAACCTAGTATACACCTGGGCTATGTAGTATAGCCTATTGCTCCAAGGGTACAAACCAGTAACCTGTATAGCAAGTTACTAGATTGAATACTATAGGCAATTGCAACAGCATGGTAAATACTTGTGTATCTAAACATAGAAAAGATAAAGTAAAAAATACTACAGAACAGGAATTTTTCAGCTCCCTTGTAATCTTATGAGGCCACCATTGCGTATGTGGTCCACTGTTGACCAAAATGTTATTAGGGGACATGTGGCTATATACATTTATTTTGGGAAGCAACAGTGGTCCTCTGACAAAACCCTCTGTAATAAATTTCTAAGTTATCCCTTAGCTTTTTTGTTTTTAGCATTCTCTTGAAAACAGCTACCTGGCAAAGTGACTGGAAAAGATCCATGTTTGTGCCTATTCCCAAGAAAAGGGATAAAACCAAAGTGAAAACTATCAAGTGATATCATTAATATCACATGCAAGTAAAACTTTGCTAAAGATCATTCAAAAGCAACTGCAGCTGTATATAGACAAAGAACTGCCAGAAAAGCCAGATTCAGGAGAGGGTGTGGAACCAGGGACTTCATTGCTGATTTCAGGTGGATATTAGCCAAAAGCAATAAATACCAGAAAGGTGTCTATTTTATTGACTATGCAAAGGCATCTGACTGTGTGGCTCATAACAAATTTTGGATAACATTATGACCAATGGGAATACCAGAGCACTTAATTGTACTCATGAGGAATCTATACATGGACCAGGAGGCAGTCATTCTAACAGAACAAGGAAACAACTTCCTGGTTTAATGTCAGGAAAGGTGTGTGTCAGGGCTGTATCCTTTCACTGTACTGGCTCAATTCCTATGCTGAGCAAATAACTCAAGAAGCTGGACTTTATCATAAAGACCAAGGCATCAGAATTGAAAGAAGACTCATTAACAACCTGAATTATGCAGATGATACAACTTTGCTTGCTGAAAGTCAAGAGGATTTGAAACAGTTGCTGATGAAGATCAAAGAACACCTCAACATCAAGAAAACAAAAATCCTTACAATTGGGTCTCTGAGCAACTTCATGATAAATGGATTAAAGTTTGAGGTTGTCCAAGATTTTGCTTTACTTTGTTCTACAAACAACACCAAGAAATTAACAACAGTCAAAAAATTAAAAGACACATTGCATTGGGAAAAACTGTTGCAAAAGACCTCTTTAAAATGTTGAAAATTAAAGATGTCGTGTTGAAGAGAAATGTGAGCCTAACTCAGGGATATTTTCAATTTTATTGTGTTTGTGAAAGGTGGACAGAAAATGAAGAAGATAGGAGAAGAATTGATAGTTTTGAATTATTGTGCTGGAGATGAATATTGAATATACATGGACTGCCAAAAGAACCAACAGATCCATCCTAAAAGAAGTATAACCAGATTGCCTCTTGAAAGCAAGGATGGTTAGACTATGTCTTATATATTTTGAACATGTTGTCAGAAGGAACTAATCCCTGGAGAAGGACATCATGTTTGGGAGAATGGCCAGTCAACAAAAAAAGGAAAAACCTCAACTAGATGAATTGACACAGTGACTGCAACAATGGGCATAAACATAAAAAAGATTGTGTGCCTGGCAGAGTCAGGGAGTGTTTTGTTCTATTGTACATAGGGTTGCTATGAGTTGGACCTGACTCAGTGGCATCTAACAACAACAACAACAACAACAACAACACCTTCTAACAGAACAAACCAACCCCAAACATCTTCTGTTATTCATTGATTCAGCATAATAAGGCCTTCTCTTGGCTCATGCTTTGATACTTAGTATGGATAAGACACTGTCCCTTTTCTCAACCAAATTACAAACAAGAGAGAAAGCTTATGAGGAAAAAAAAACAAAAAAACTGTGATATAGACTACAGCAGAATTGTGTATAAAATGCCATGAATATTTGCGAGGGGCCCCAGGGAAGGTGGTAGAGCAGTGTTTTCCAGGATGAGCACAAGCATCAAGGGCATCTTCACATCAAGGACACACAAAGAAGACAATGTGCTCTCAGGGTTGAAGAGATCAACCAAGAGCAGATTATAAAGCTCCTTTATCTATGTTAATATTTTGAACTTAAAACTAGAGGCAATTTAGCACTATAAAAGGTTTTTAAATTGGAATGTGACAACACCCACATTCAGACAGCCTCTGATACCCCAGAAAAAAATTCCTCTATTTTTGTCTCTGCAAAATCTTCCCAACACAGTCCCTGGCGCCCTGGATCCCAGAATCCCTCCATTAACATAGGTTGGAGCACGACACTTGGAGACTAGAGGTCCCCTTAGCAGGACCCTTGCTTCCTCTGTCAGCTCTTCTTACTCACCTTTTTTCTGTGGGTGGGCAGGTGGGGCCCAGGAATCTCTTCTCTCTCAACCAGTGCAGCTTGCATTGATTCATTACACATCCTGGTTTTCCCAGATAAGACTTCTTCCAGGAAGAAAAGAAACCCAAGAACTAAAACAGACACTATAGCACCATCCTCAGTTAGCGGTCAGGCAAAAGCCCCACTGAGAATCTGGCTTCTATTTCTCATTCCACCATTAACCTGAAGCATGTCCCTTGTCAAGAGACCCAAAGCTACATGTAGAGCAACTTTCCATAGAATCAGAACAGCGAATGACATCGGAGGCCTAGAAAGACTGAGAGTCTTCCCTCACGTTAGTGAAAGGCAGAGCCAGAGACTCAGGTTCTCTGGGTAACACATCTGGATATCACTTTGCTCTTGTCCACCTACACTGCTGCCACCCTGCAGCCACAAACTGGGCCTCCATATCTCTTATAAGGAGCAACTTGTTCTCCTGCTTCCAACCCTGATTCTTCACAACAGCAGCCAGAGTCATCTGTTTCAAGTTCTGGGATCCAGACCGAAGGTAAATAAGATCTGTATTAGCTTCATTCCAGGGCCAAAGAAACCCATGAGTTGGGACATCTCTTTGAATGGGGAAGATAATTGTTTTTTTTTTAATCTCTAACTTAAAAGTTGAAAAAATAAAAGCCAGGCACAGTGGCACACACCAGTAATACCAGTGACTCGGGAGATGGAGGCAGGAGGATCGCAAGTTTGAGGCCAAAGGTAGCCTGCATAACTCAGCTGTTTCAAAATAAAAAGTAAAAACTGGGCTGGGGGTGCAGCTCAGTGGTAGAGTACTTGCAAAGCATGCATAGGTCCCTAGTACAGCAAAATGAATGAATTAACTGATTAAACCTTCTTGAGTAGCCAGGTGAGGCTAGTTGGCAGTGCCAAGCACTTCTAAAAGGTCTCATTCATCCATTCTTCCCTTCATTTCCTCATCCTTGGTCACCTGGAACACAAGAAGGACACAAGATTTGCAGAAAGGTCAGCAGGCCCAGGCCCTCCAAAAGGGAAAAGTACCACTGGGAAACAAAACTGAATACTGCCATCTACTGGAAGAAAAAGGTACACTGTGGAAGAATTCCAAAGGAAAGCAAGGCAGAGAAAGAATTGAAAGAAAAGGAAGATATGGGTTAAGCTGAGCTGCTAAGAGGAAACACTAGAGACAGAAAGTGAAACAAAGGCTCAGAGGGCATGATGGAAGCAGACAGTGTGATAAGTAAACTTAAATAGTCCTTGAGGGCGTCTTTCCTACTCCATTTATGGAAGAAATTTGAAAGTGATTTGAAAAATCTGCTTGTTTTACTCAGCTATTAAGTTCCACCAACACTAGTCCTTTTTGCTCAATTCCTGATGCATTGTTTTACATTATACTTCCATCAAAGCAAATACCTGGCCAAATGTGGAAACCACTGTATCCGTATATTTGGTTCCTTAGGAATCTATGCATCTATCTATCGGGGAAAGTATATATTTGGTCATTTTCCAATTTGCTTCAGAGGTTATTGACAGGGGCTAAATTAGAAGGTAGTGAGGGGAACCAAAATCATTTATGGATAAGACATATGGAGAGAGACTGAGAAAATAGCATAAGTCAGCCAGCTGTGGTGATGCACGCCTGCAATCCCAGTGACTCGGGAGGCAGAGGCAGGAGGATCACAGGCCAAAGGCAGCCTGTATAATTTAGTGAGACTCTGTCTCAAAATAAAAATAAAAACTGGACTGGGGATATGGCTCAGTGGTAGAGCACTTACAAAGTATGTGTGAGAACCTGGATTCAACCCCTAAATACTGAAAATAAAATAAAACAAAATAAAAAAGCATGAATCATGAGAGGGAATGGCCAAAGACTGGAGAGGAAGTAAGTGAGGAGGAACTGTTTCACTCTCAACTTTTACCAATAACACTCACTGGAGGAAGCTGTTTTCCAACAGTCCTTCTTTGCTCATTGATGAGTACTAGTGACTTGGACTAACTGAAGAATGGCTGCATTGTCACGAGAAAAAGAAAGCCAGAAAATCCCATTGAACCTACATTCAGTATATAGATAGGTTCTGACCACTTCTTACACCCTTGCCCCTGGGCCACAGCAATAGCCTCTTACCTGGCCTTCATGCTCCTAATCTTGACTATTTTAATAGTGGTAGCCAGAGACATCCTGATAAAATTTCTGAGCTCCAGACCTTCTGAGGTTCCTGCTCCTACCTTACTCAATAGTAAGTGAAAGATTTTGATCTTAAGATGTCCTGGCCTACGCAGTCTGGGTGCCATCTCCTCCTCTATCCTTTGCCTATTGTTTGTTCAGTTCCAGGTACATTAACCTCTGCCATTTTCTTAGATTTCTTATCAGATAAGCACCCACCCTTGGGCCTTTGCACTGGCTGTTCCTTCTGGAAGCTTCTTCCTCCAGATAGCAATATGGACAATTACATCATCTCCTTCAAGTCTCTGTTCAAATGTCACTTTCTCATTAAGCCTGCCCACATTTAAAATTGCAAACTTGTGAGCTCTGTTATTGTGTTTATAACTTTTATGGTACTTATCACTTTAAACATATTCTACATTACTGACTGAGGCTACCAACTGACTTAGCTCAGTTGGTAGACCGCTGCTCTGCAGTCTCTAGGTCCTGAGTTCCATTCCCAGCACAGCAAAAATGGGAGAAGGACATGGCAATCCACTCTGGAGGCAATCCTGAAACAATAAGCCATTGAAAACCTTGTAAGGGTCACTATGAGTCAGGCATGACTCCATGGCACCTAACACCACCACCACCATATTACTGACTTATCCTCACAGAGAACAAAA
Organism: Pedetes capensis; assembly: GCA_007922755.1. Classification (NCBI taxonomy): domain Eukaryota; kingdom Metazoa; phylum Chordata; class Mammalia; order Rodentia; family Pedetidae; genus Pedetes; species Pedetes capensis. The sequence continues at coordinate 39,096 of VMDO01002072.1, forward strand.
CCAGGAAAACTGAGCTGAAGATTATGAGGGAATGGCAGGTGACTTCTGCTTCTCCAAAGACATAGCTGCTACTTCATTCATGGCCCTTTACTCCCAGGGTCTTTTCCCTTTTAGATCCTGTTTGCTGCTTACAAGAAGTTCAGTTAGAGGAAGGAAAGGATTTGGGAAGCTAGGCTGTGTTTTTCCAATTGCAAGGGACCTGGCAGAGAAGTTGTGGTTAAGAGAATGATGGGAGCCTTCAACAGCTTTGTCTTTCAAAAAACATTTGGCACTTAATGTTTGTACATATCCGTGGGGTTCAGTGTGATATTTTGATACTTGTATAATATGTGCAATGATCAAAGTGGGGCAATTAGCACATCCATTGCTTCAAACCTTTCGCATTTCTTTGTATTAGGAACTTTCAAAATCTTTTCAAATAGTCGTTTTGAAACATACAATGAATTATCATTAACTATGGTCATCCTATGGTGCTATAGAACTTGATTTGATCCAGCGCCAATATCTTTGGTGGGAAGAAAGAAGATGCCAGAGGCCTGGCTCCCCACTTAGTGCTAGTCATCTTTAGTACCAGTAACCTCTTTAGAGCTAGTAATACCCCCTAGACCAGGCAGTGGGTGCCTCCACCCTGGGTCCCCTCTTTGGAGACCAGCTCTGCCCTTTATCCAACACAGATTCTTCAGAGCCAAGTGAAGGACCTTTCCTGGGGCCCATGTCCCTCCATTTCCACCACACCTTGGACATCTGGGGCTTGACCACATCCTGCCCAAGGGGTTCTGCACCTGCACTCAGGACTAGCAAGTGCCTCTTACTCAGTTCTGTCCTATTGAAGGGTAACTTGTGTGCATACGTCTAGACCCAAGGAGTGGCAGGGGGCTACTGCTGGGAATGGACGGGGAAGAATGGTTTGGTGGGGTGTACCTGTGTGTGTGTCCACCCTCTCTCATGTGGACATAGCCAAGAAGCCAGAAGAGAAGGGGACAGGTGATTAGATGTTGTTGTTGTTAGGTGCTGTTGAGTCGATATCTGACCCAACAGTGCTTTTCTGCCGTTCATAGGGTTTTCAATGGCAAATTGATTTTGGGGAGTGGGTTGCCAGGTCCTTCTCCCAAGGTGATTAGATAGGGGGTCCTATTTCCTCTTATTCTGGCCCAAGGAGCATGAGGGTCAGGCCTAGCTGGCACAGCCCTCCAGTGGGAGGCAATCAGAGGCTGACGCAGATTGACCACAGTGAAAGGATGTTGTAGAAAGAAAATCTTACAGCTTGGCACTTGCTGGGGGCTGCCCTGCCCCTGTGTGGTATCTCTGGCTGCTTTTCAGGTCCAATAATTACAGGTCTGGCTAAGGGATGGGATGGGGTGGAGCTGAGGTAAAGAGGGCGAGGCCCCTTTGGGAAAAGGTGGTTAGGTGTCCAAGGCTTCAAACCCCAGGCACTGGCCAAATACAAGGAACAATGTTTGGCAGAGACCAAGGGGTGGGGTCCTTGCTGGCTGCCAGGCCTGGCCAGGTGTTAGATGTGCTAGAGCATGTGGGCGCCGGTCCCTGTGCTCACCCTGCAATGAGCTGATTTCTGGTTCGTTTCAAGTGAGGCCTGAGGTCAGAACACATCGGGGATGCAGCTGACCCTTGGGGAGATGACCTCATCTTGGCCTCCTTTTACCCGGACTCAAAGTGACTTCGGGAATCACAGCCATGTGCTCAGCAGCTATTTTAAAAACATGATGCTTAAAAACAGCCATGGAGGATTGCAACTTACACTGCCACAGGCAAGGAAGTTTCCCTTGCCTTTGGGGGGACAAAAAAATGCTTCACTCTCAGAGAATGCAGGCTGGACTACATGCCCTAAGGTCCCTTCCAAGGCTGAGATACCAAGACATTTGTTCTCCTGCCCTTCCCTACGCTGTAGTCCACCATCTGTGTGGGTGTTTCTGTGCTGTTTAGTATCTGTAGAGAGAGAAAGTGGTACCTCTGTGAGTCATTATGTGGCTACTTACAAGGCACCAGGAGAAATCTGTGATCAGAGGTGAATGTTGATACAGTATGATCTGGTGCATTTTTGTGGGCTCCAGTTAGGCTAATAGGTACAATTATATCACTTTTTAAATCCATGAATGTGGATAATTATGAGCCATCATCATTGCAGTCTGTGTTAAGATGTTGCCGAAGGAGAAAAGAAATTCTGGAAAATTTAGAACACTGACAATTCTTTCTTTTTAGGAGATCCCTGTAGATTTGGGTTAAAACCACATCTTGAAACATCTATTTGCCTTCATGGGAGAATTCTCTTGGAACTCTCTATTTCTACATGTAGCCCAGGGTCCAAGAGTAGAGGGCTGTTTCTGTAGACCAAGAGAGGTTCTGGTAAATAGGAGCCACTAAAACTGTGCAGGTCAAGACTGGCGAAACCAAACTTTATGAGAGAGAATAAAGGAAGAAAAACTGCTCAGAAGAAGTGAATAACACTAAGAACACTCAGCTACTCCCAAGTCAATGGGAGGCTCTTCAACCCAGGCAAAGAGGTACAGGTAGAGACCACAGGAGACCTTGGTCCTTGGGATATAGCAACAGGTTCAAGGAGAGGCTGAAATAGCCCTTGCTACCTGGGCTATAGCAAGAGATATAGGGCAAGAGCATAGGAAGCCTTATTCCCTGGGTTATAGAAAGAATGCTCCTTTCTGGTTCCACTAGAGCTACAGGGTAAAGAAATAAAGTGATGGAGCTGCTGCCTAGGTAACAGAAGGACAATTTTTCTATCCCTGACACCTGGTAAAGGGAAGGGATAGGGCTCACCATAGGCCTGAGAAGTGTCCAACAAAAGTCTTTCGGCACAGTGGAGCCCAGGCTAGACTCTTCAACAGGATGCTGGTGATGACAGTGTCCAAATGAGGCCACTATAGTGGGGTTGGCTGCCAGAAAATCCCAAAGAAACCAACTGAAGATGACCATGGTGTATATACTATAGATTGTCTTAATTTAGATTCTCCCAGAAATAGTCATCAGACAAGAATTTGAGTACAAGTAAATTAGAAGAGGTATTGGTCAGCATTCTGTTGTTATAACAAAATACCTGAGGTAAGGTACATATGAAGAAAAAAAGGTTTATTTAGCTCACTGTCTTGGAGGCTGAAAGTCTACATAGTGTATACTCTACCAGGGATCTTGGGGAAGTGGTGGAGCCCCGTGGAAAGAAGCATCATATTACCAAACAACAAGCCAGGCCCAGGCCTTTATAACAATCCTCTCAAGAGAACTAGCCAAGGTTCCATGATAAATACTTTAATTCTTTTTGAAGGCATATCTCAAATTGACATAAAGTCCTCCCACTAGATCTCATCTCTCAAAGGTTCTACCACCTCTCAGTATTTCCAGCCTGGGGAAGGACCTCCAAACACATGAACCTTTGAGAGGACAAATGGCATCCAAATAATAGCACATGATCTCAAAAAAAAAAAAAAAACCCACAAAAAACAAAAACTGGTAAGCGCACTTGCAAAGCATGCAAGCGCAAGGCCCTGGGTTCAACCCCCAGTACTGGGGAAAAAGAAAAGAAAAGAAAAGAAAAGAAAAGAAAAGAAAAGAAAAGAAAAGAAAACAATGGTAAGAGAACAGAAAGCAATCAATGAAAGATATGCTATCAAGCAAATTTCCACTGTCAGCAGCCAGAACTCAATTGCACTAGGCATCACTGGGACAAAGTGGAGAACACATGCTTCAGAGTTATCCTGCTCAAAGAGCGAGAGACTTGAGTATCCATGAACTCTCATCAGTCATTGGTTGAAGGATTCTCCATCTGCCCTGCACAAGTGGAAATTTACATCAGATTCCTGCAACTCTAGGACACCAGAGATCTCAGTCATGGTGGCATGACTTCCTTTTCCCCATCTCCTAACACCTCTCTCTCTCTTTCTCTCCCCTTCTGCCCTTCCAATCCTCTGTCCCTTCTCCCTCCATTCTTCTTTCTTTCTTTCCATCCTGACCTATTTAACTTCATAAGGCCATTTATTCTGACAAACAACTAATCATGACATTTCCTTTTTTCCAAAGGGGTGCAATTATAGAGATGGGGACCTTGGAAAGAATCTTTTCAATTATCTTAGATACCCACCCTTTATTCTTTATCTTTAGGCCACCTCACCACCAACAATTCTATGAGACTCCCTCATTTAATCCTAATTCAAGCCTGTGAGTTAGCTGCTATTTTAACAATCATCTCTACCTCAGAAATTAAGAACATCATTTTAAGCACAATAAGCCAAACCCCAAAAGATAAACATCACATGTTTTCTCTCATATATGGATGTTATACTTTAATGTATATTCATTATTAAAACATAGATCATGAAAGCAGATTGGACCTAAGTAGGGAAAGGTATTGGACTAAAGAAAAGATAGAAGGGGCAAGAAGAATGGGTAATATGAGAAAAGAAAGGAAATATCACAAATATTGTCCTTATAGAAAAATTGGGATATACAAATATCGATCGATATACTCAAAAAAAGACAAGCAAGTAGACAGGAGACCATTGGTAGGGAAGAAGCGGGTGGGAGATGGGGGTCAGGAGAGGGTAAGGGGGAAATGAACATGGGCAATGTACAATGAAATGCATGTATGAAAGTGTCAAAATGAGACCCAGTAAGTTGTACATTGAAAACTACTAATAAAAATAAGAAAAGAAATGAAGACTTGGGGTAAAGAACTATCCAAAGCCTCATGGCAATTCATAACCAGGCCTGTCTACTGTTTGATCTGAGAGTTTAATTGTTGTTGTTTAGTTGTTGTTTATTGTTTTTGTTTTTATGTTTCTTTTGAGACAGGGTCTCACTGCATAACTCAGGCTGGTCTCAAACTGGCAATTCTCTTGACTCACCCTCCTGAGTGCTGGGATTGCAGGAGTGTGCTACCATGCCCAGGTGTGGATCTGAAATTCTTACTGGCCATATTCTCCTGACTCCAGGTTCTCTTGGTAATCAAATGAGCTTCCATGGGATAAACTTACTCAAAACATGTCAGAAAAGCAGTAAAAAGAATATCCCTCTTAATTTATTTTTGAAAGTAAGAGTCTTTGTAGAATTATAACATGGATAAGGAAAAGTGCCTAACTCACAAGTATTCAGCTAGCTGAATTTCTGCAAAGGGACCACATAGTGTAGGCTTCAGCAATGAGACCATTGCCATCCCTTCCCTCATTTTCATCATAAGCAAAGATCAAAGGTTACTACTACCTTAACTTCTAATATCAAAGATTATCTTTCTATGACTTTGAACTTTATAGAAGTAGCTATATCATGCTATATTGTTGTTGTTGTTGTTGTTGTTGTTGTTGTTAGGTGCCCTCGAGTCGGTATCCGACTCATAGTGACCCTCTGTACAACAGGGGAAACACTATTGTCAGTGCTTCTCTGCTGCTCATAGGGTTTTCAATGGCAGATTGATTTTTGGGAGGGGGTTGCCAGGTCCTTCTCCCAATCATGCTTTATTTGTGAGATTAATTCATATTGTTGTATGTAGCTTTACTTAACTCATTCTCAATGTCTCACATGTGAATAGACCTGAATTGACAGTATTCATCCATTCTGTTGTTCATGGATGTTTGGAGAGTTTCAGTTTGGAGCAAACAATAAATGTATCAATTTCCTTGGATATATCCTTTGGTGCTTATGTGAATGCATTTCCACTGGGAATATGGAGAATGTAGACATTAAGAGGCCTGCAGTTGTACCACTGTGGCATTCCATCCCATCAGATCTCAGAAGTTAAGCAGGGTCAGGCCTGGTTAGTCCTTGGATGGGAGACTGCCTGGGAACACCAGGTGCTGTAGGTTTGGGAGAAGAACCCAGCAACCCACTCCCAAAAATCAATCAGCCATTGGAAACCCCATGAGTAGCAGAGAAGCACTAACAATACTGTTTTGCCTGTTGTACATAGGATTGCTATGTGCCGGATACTAACTTGACAGCACCACCACAACAAACATGAAGAATCCACTCATATAGGTATATAAATTCAGCATCAAAGAGTACATTGAACTTCAGGGGAAATTTGGATACAAAAGTTCAGCTTCTCTTAGTGAGCTCCTTTTCCTCCCAGGATCTTAGACATCTTTGGGATGCCTTCAAACACATGGTATCTGTATTTTATTCAGCTTTTCCAGTTATTCTTAACAGGAATATTTTTCTAGTACAAATTACTCTCTCATACAGGAAGCAAAGGTATATGCTTAATACATGGTGATAATCTACTTCTATGTACTTAATTTCACACCCCATTTATTAATATTAAATTAACCATATAGACTAAGTCTTCAAGGAAAACATGTAAGTACATGGGATACTACTGGTTTTGTCATGTTGTGGTGAACTTCTTTCCTGACCTTGGCTTGCTTTGATCAGTGTGTATTTTCCACTACTGTTCTGCTGTTTGTAGTCTGTGCATTAATTTCAGACATGGATACAGATGTATGTTGAAGTCCAGATGTTAAATTGTGCTTAGCACCCTCTCATTGCCTGGAGCATTAAATACTCTTATCACTCCTCTCTTGGCCCTCTGAAGATTTCTTGAAGATTTCTTCTCTCTTGCTACTCTTTCCTAGATCTCATATTTAGCCCCCCTCCCATGCATCCGATTTTGGCAATATGGGGGCAGGGAGGGCTGTCAAAACAGATTGCTGGGCCCTATCCTCAAAATTTCTAATTAAGTAAGGCTTAGCAAAGCCCAAGAACTTGCATTTCAAAAATATTCCCAGGTGATGTTGACGTTGCTGACCCAGAAACCACATTTTGAGATAGGCTTTTCAGTGTGATCACTATTTTTCTCTGGTAATATTGAACTATCTTCTCAAAAGAAGGTATTGTATTTACCCCAGCTGTTTCTAATTTCCTTATGCTGGATTGTGCCCATCAACCAGAGAGTGATAAAACATAGGATTTTAAAAGGGCTGGACCCATGTTCCGTCTGCATCGATTCTAAGAAAACAAAGCAATGGTATAAATAGTTAAACAGGTTTCTTCCCCCCAATAACCAGGAATCAAAAGCTCCTTTTCAACTGAAAGTTATATTTAAAGGAGCTTTCTTTAAATTTTGGACATATTTGGGAAGGTGGGAATTACACTAAAGGTTCTTGTACAACTCAAATCTCCCCCCTTCCATCATTTTTAAAAAATGTCATTTATGACTGCAGGCTTGTGAAGTCAAATTTATTTATAATTCTCAGTAGCCCTTGGGTTCTGGGGCAATCTAAAGACACAAACCTTTCTTTGTTTTTTAAGCAAAATATCTGTTGAACACACATTTTATGCATATTTGTCCAGATTTAGCCAAAACAACACAAACTCAGCTACCAGGAAGTGTAGTGTGATATACAGTAGGTAAAATAAACATGAGGTCAACTTCACACAATGGTATTCATGGTATTTTGTCAACTTTTAAGGCTTTACAGTATGTGGGGTACAATAGCTGCCTGAAGTTGTAATGTGCTGCTCTGTAACCAAAGCCCCATCTCCCTGCAGTGGTGAAGAAGGTGGCAGGGACTTTGCCCTGGTGTCTGAGATGAAGCAGGCAGGACTCTATCTCATTGCACTATGCATCTTCAGGGCATGACTGCTTCCATGTAAGGGAAAACTGCTGCTTTTAACAGAAGATAAATTAAGCCCTTGGGATACAGCGAAATCTTTAAGGTCAGAATTCAGATGATAAAAGAAAATGGAGGTTTTCTTAGTTGTGTTAGAGGCCCAAGAAGAGGTGAGGTTTATCAGCTTTCCTGCCACAGTGCTAATGAGCGATAAGGAGCTCTAATTTGAAGACTCCCTGGAGCTGTTAAAGTGTGTGTGAAACGCAGACAATGCATCAGTAGAGCAATAATCTCACACAAATAGAAAAGCCATTTTGGTGTTTTGGGATTCCAATCAAAGAACTGAAAAAAAAACTGGAAAGGGAAACTAAATTTCAGCTCACCTAGTATGGGCTGGGATTTAGCTCAGTGGGTAGAGTGCTGCGCTGCAGTCTCTGAGGCCCCGAGTTCAATTCCCAGCACCCCAAAATGGGAGAAGGGCCTGGCAATCCACTCCCAAGGCAATCCCGAAGCACTCAGCCATTGAAAACCCTATGAGGGTCGCTATGAGTCGGATACCGACTCGAGGGCACCTTAACAACAACAACAACAAGTATGTGCCGGCTGGTATTCTAATTCTTCATCAAATGTCAGTCTTCTTATATAATCCTCATTACTATTTTCCAAATACAGTGCCATGTTTACAGATGAGGAAACTGAGGCATATAGTAGTTAAATGACACAAAGTCTGGCCCTCATCTGTAAACAAAGCTGATGAATAAAAGAACAGATACTCAACTCAACATCGGCCTAACTCCAAGCCCATTCTTCTCCCCTTAGCATTGTTTATACTTCATTATACATAGTATGTGGGGGCTGGGGTTTGGCTCAGTTGGTAGAGTGCCACACTGCACTGTCTGAGGACCTGACTTACAGGGCGTGGCAATCCACTCCTGAAGCAATCTTGAAACTAACAGCCACTGAAAACTATGAAACACTGAAAACAGCCACTATGAGGGTCGCTGTGAATTGGATCTGACTTGACAGCACCTAACAACAACATACATAGTATGAATGTTACTGATTTAGTGATTTTTTTTCTTCTAGGCGTGCATGTCAGAATTTCAAGCTACATACATAAGGGTTGAAGGCCCAAGGTGATTTTGACCTACCCTCCTAACCTGGGGCATATCCTATTGCTTTCTTCTCCTCTGGACCAATCAAAAAAAAAAAAATCACTGGATAAATTACAATTGTGCTGCACATTAGTAAAAAACTTAAGAATTGGAACTTGAAATTTGGGTCAGCCATGCCACTGATTCCCCCATCTGTCTGTCAGCTTGTAATGCTGTGGGGGCTGGCATGTTGCTGTGATGCTTGCATGTTGCTGAAAACTATGCCACAGGTGTTTCAGATACCAGCAGTGCTACTCATTGTGGACATGTTTTAACTGAGCTTCCAGACTAAGACACACTAGGGAGAAGTACCTGGCAGCCCACTCCCAAAACAATTAGCCTTTGAAAACCCTATGAATAGCATAGAAGTACCATCAAATATAGTGCTGGAGAATGAGGCCCCCAGGCTGGAAGGCATTCAAAACATGACTAGGGAAAAGTTGCCTCCTCCAAGTAGAGTTAACCTTAATGATGGAAATAGAGTAAAACCTCTGGGACCTCCTTTTGTTGATGTGGCCTATCTCAAAATGAGAAGAAACAGTGACTGCAACAATGGGCTCAAACATAAAAAGATTTTGTACAAGCACAGTGTTGGTTAGTGTTTTGTTCTGTTGTACATAGGGTCACTATGAGTCACATACAACTCTACGGCACCTAACAACAACATGCCACTGATTTCTGTGTCACCTAAGGCAAATGACTGAATTTACATCATTCATTCCATCAATATTCATTTATTGAGCAAAGATTCAGTAATAACAGTTCAGTGTGGCAGGGGCTGTGCTGGTCAGTGCAGATGGACACCAGTCTCAGCCACACCCTTCATTTGAAAGTTGCCCACAGTCTAGGAAGAAATCCAGACTTGTAAACATTTTTGACATTTATAATGAAATCTGATGGTATAAATTCCTATCAGGTGCTATGAGGACATGATTCCAAAAGGTGTTGCTTCTGCATAGGTGGGTGGAGGTATCAAGAAAGACTCAGTGAGACAAAAGAGAATTGAAGGAATTTGACAGGTTGATGCCAGGAAGTGAAGAGAGGAGGTTCTAGGGTAAGAGACTGACACGAGCAAAGACATAGGACCATGTTCATGAATCTGAATATCATCTGATAGAAGAGAGTTGTAAAAGGCATGATATGCTGTGATAGGGAATTTACACACAATCTTGTAAGTGATGGTGAAACATGGGAGTTTTGGTAGCGCCATCAGGTGATAAAATTTGTATCTTAGAAAAAGCCCTTAACCAATAGTGTGGCAAATGAATCAGGGTGATACAAGAAAACAATCAGGAAACTGTCATAAAGATTTGGATAAGAGATGACATTGGCTTGATCCAGAAAATGTGTAAATGTGTGTGTGTGTGTGTGTGTGTGTGTGTGTGTGTGTGCATGTGGGAGAGAGAGAGAGAAGACAGAGGACAGAGACAGGATGAGAAAGAGGTACAATTTCAAGAGACTTTCTTAAAGAAGGACAAACCAACAAGACTTATTAGTCCACATAATTTGAGAAAGATGGTGCAGTACGCTCCACAAGGACATGGACAGTGTCTATTTTGCTCATCATTATGTATGTCATACTTCACACGGTATGGGTCACATAATAATTGCTCTATAATCAAATGAATAATGACTTCTAGGTCTTGAGCTCAGGTGACTTGGTGAATGCCTGCACCATTCTCCAAAAGAGGTTGGCAACAATAGGGCAATTTAGAATGAAAAAGAAATTGAGTTTAGTTTTGGATATTTTAGGTCTGCATGAGAAATACATTTGGAAATGCAAATCTTGCATTCCAGGGATGAAAATTCAAACTAGAGATTATGGTTTGGAAGTCAGAAATATAGAGACAGTATTTCAGTCCACTAGTAAAAAGTATAATTACCTAGACAAAATAGCCAATCACTCAAACATTCATTTACTCATACAGTCATTATTCCACATATATTTATTGAAATCCCACTTTGTATCATGCTTTGGACAATATTTAGGGAATGAGTAGGTCCAATTTGGACTTTATTTTCAGGAAGTATATCACAGTTGAGGAGACATTAAAAAATAAGAAGAAAAAACATATGAGGCAATTTCTACTTGTCACAAGTACTATGAAGGAAACAAATGGTTGTGACAGATAATAAGAAAAGGAAGGCTTCTTAGAAGAAGTCCATTTAAATTAAACTTCATATTATTTGGGTCCTCCAGAAAAATAAAACGAATAGGATATTAGAGAAAGCAAGAGTGAGAGAAAGATGGGGGGAGAGAGAAAGGAAGAGAGAGATTGAGATTTATAAAGAATTGACTCACATAGTTATGTTATTGTTACTGTTAGATGCCATCAAGTCATGTCCAACTCATAGCAACCCTCAGAGAGTTTTCAATGACTAACTATTTTGGGATTGCCTCTGGAGTGGACTGCCACATCCTTCTCCCACGACAGCCATAAAAACTGAGTAATTCCAAGATCTATAGCCACTGAGTTGGAAACCAAGGAGAGCTGACAATGATATTCAACTCTAAGCCCAAAGGCAGGAGAAAATCAGTGTACCACTTCAAAGACATTCAAACGCAGAGAAAAAAATTCTGTCTTCCTCAGCCATTTTGTTCTATGCAGCCATACAATGGATTGGATGAAGCCCACCAATAATGATGAGGGCAATCTTTGCTTACTATACTGACCCAAAATTTAACCTCATCAGAAATTCCCTCAGAGACATTCCTAGAAATAAAAATGTTGAACCAAATATCTGGGTACCCCATGGCTCAGTCAAGTTGACTCATAAAATTAACCATCACATCCTAGAGAAAGAGAACAGCTCAATCATGTAAACTGCAGTAAAGTGCATTCTGGAGAGGCAACACAATGTATATAAAGGCCTTAAGTGAGCAAGCATTCACTGTGCCCAAGAAACTGCAAGGCAAGGCACATGGCTAGAGATTAGTGAATGATATGGAAAACAACATGAAAAGATGTCAATCAAATAAATAGGATCTAGATTATAAAGAAACTTTAAAATCATATGAAGAATTTGAGTCTTAATTTTAAAAGTGGTAGAAAATCAATGAAGGGCCTTACACAGGATTAGACTTTAAGTATAAGATTCTATTATTTCCACATTATAATATGAATTGTATAGGTCAGAATTGAGAACAGACAGACTTAAGATGATTTCTACCTCTTACTTTATAGGAAAGTTCGGAGAATGAGATAACATGAAAGATGTGACTCTGCTCTGAAAAACAAAACAAAAAATTATAAATTGTTGTGTGGATAAAATATAAGCACCCAAACATATATATTATTTTAAGAACATATAATTGGACAAACAATTCAGTACAAGAGAGGTCAGGGAGAAAATAAAAAATGTTAATAATATTAGTACCAAATTACTTTATATTTTGGTTTTTGTCTTAAGTTTCTTGGTTTTTTTTTTTCCCCTTGTACTTGGGAATTGAACCCAGGGCCTCTCACATGCTTTGCAAGCACTCTACCACTGGACTGGACTCCCCAGGCCATGTTTTATTTTTTATCTTGAGACATGGTCTTACTAAGTTACACAGACTGCCTCTGGCCTCAAGCCTACTATTCCCTGCCTCCTCTTCCTAAATTGCTGGGATTATAGGAGTGAACCTCCATACTTAGCTCTATATTTAAGGATTTTTTACTTTTCATTATTATATTGTTGATAACTAAGTCTGATTTTTTTGAATTTTTCTTAGTTATTATGGTTTGAGTATATCTATCCTGGATTTTGCAAATTCAGTCTATAAATCCAGAGCCTCTGAAGAGGTAGATTTAGTCTGTTTATATTTAACTACTGAAACATTTGGACTTATTTCAACCATCTGAAACTGTTTTTATATTTATTAAAATTGTTCTGCTTATTCTGCTTTTGTGCCTTCAGGTTGATAATTTCTTTAGTTTTCTTTAAATCTAAAGTTGGGAATCTGCATATAATATAGCTAGTCTGTTCATCACCTACATGTGTGTCAGTTTGCCATACTGTGGGGGCTTTCCTGTTGTTATGAGGCTGAAAGCTATGCCACTAGTATCTTGCATACCAACAGGGTCACCCATGGTGGACAGGTTTCAGCTGAGCTTCCAGACTAAGACATACTACAGACTAGGCACTGGCAAACCACTCCCAAAACAACTAGCCATTGAAAACCTATGAATAGCAAAGAAACACTGTCAGATATAGTGCTGGAAAATGAGCCTCCCAGGTTGGAAGGCACTCAGAAGGCTACTGAGGAATAATTGCCTCCTCAAAGTAGAGTCTACCTCGATGATGGAAATAGAGTAAAGCCCCAGGGATCTCCATTTGCTGATGTGGCACAATTCAAAATGAGGAGAAACAACTGTAAGCATCCATTAATGACTAGAACAGTAAACATCAAAAGAAGATGGAAGGAATAATAGAGTCATTATACAAAAAAGAACTGGTAGATGACCAACCATTTCAAGAGTTTGCATATGTAGAACAACCAATGATATTGAAAGATGAAGCGAAAGCTGCCTTGAAAGAATTGGTGAAACACAAGGCTCCAGGAATTGATGGGATACCAACAGATATCTTCAACAGAGGCAGCATTGCAGGTGCTAACATGTTTATGCCAACAGGTTTGGAAAATAGCTACCTGGCCAACTAATTGGAAGACATCCATATTTGTACCTATTCCCAAAAAAAGGGATCCAACAGAATGTGGAAACTATCAAACAATATATTAATATCACACCCAAGCAAAATTTTACTAAATATCATTCAAAAGTGACTGCAGCACTATGTAGACAGGGAATTGCTAGAAAACCAAGCTGGATTCAGAAGAAGGCAGGGAACTGGAGATATCACTGCTGATGTCAGGTAGATACTAGCCAAAAGCAGAGAACATCAGAAAGATGTCTATCGATGTTTTGTCGACTATGCAAAGGCATTTGACTGTGTGGATCACAACAAATTATGGATAACACTTCGAAAAATGGAAATACCAGAGCACCTAATTGTATTCATGAAGAATCTGTACATGAACCAGGAGGTAGTTGTTCAAATAGAACAAGGAAACACTGCCTGGTTTAAAGTTGAGAAAGGTATGCATCAGGGCTGTATACTTTTACCATATCTCTTCAATTTATATGCTGAGCAAATAGTCTGAGATGCTGGACTTTATGAAGAAGAATATGGCATCAGGATTGGAGGAAGAGAGCTGGGTGCAGTGGCGCACGTCTGTAATCTCAGCAGCTTGGGAGGTGAAGGCAGGATCACAAGTTCGAGACCAGAGGCAGTCTGCATAACTTAGTGAGACCCTGTCTCAAAAAGTAAAAAAAAAAAAAAAAAAAAATGTGCTGATGGTGCAGCTCAGTGGTCCAGCACTTGCAGAGCATGCAAGCACAAGGCCCTGGGTTCAACCCCCAGTACCACTAAATAAATAAATAAATAAATAAATAAATAAATAAATAAATGGATTAGAGAAAGACTCATTAACAACCTGTGTTATGCAGATGACACAACTCTGCTTGCTGAAAGCGAAGAGGACTTAAAACATTTACTGATGAAGATCAAAGACCATAGCCTTCAGTATGGATTACGACTAAACATCAACAAAACAAAAATCATTACAACTGGGTCAGTATGCAACTTCACAATAAATGGAGAAAAGATTGCGGTTGTCCGTGATTTTGTTTTACTTGGCTCTATAATCAACAACTGTGGAAGCAGCAGTCAAGAAATCATAAGACATATTGCTTTGGGAAAAGCTGTGGCAAAAGATCTCTTTAGAGTATTGAAAAGTAAAGATGTCACATTGAAGACAAAGGTGCGTCTGACTCATGCCATGGTATTTTCAGTCACATCATATAGTTGTGAAAGCTGGACGCTGAACAAGAGAGATAGGAGAAGAATTGATGCTTTTGAATTATGGTGCTGCAGATGATTATTGAATATACCATGGACTGCCAAAAGAATCAACAGATCTGCCCTAGAAGAAGTGCAACCAGAATGCTCCTTGGAAGCAAGGATGGCTAGACTGTTATATATTTTGGACATGTAGTCAAGAGAGATCAATCTCTGGAGAAAGACATCATGTTTGGCAGAGTGGCAGGTCAACAACAAAAAAAGGAAAACCCTTCACTAGCGGATTCACACCGTGTCTGCAACAATGGGCTTAAACATAAATAAGACACAAAATTGGGGAGTATTTTGCTCCACTGTATGTAGGGTCGCTATGAGTTGGACTCGACTCAATGGCACCTGAAAACAATAACAACAACAATCTGTTCATTAACATACATAATTAAGTTTATATTTTTATCAAATTCTATAATCAATATCTCTGTCCTCCTAGGAAGGTAAGCAATGTGTTTGTGTACAGATATGCCATAGCCATTATCCATATTGACTGTGAAATAATGCTGAATAGTAGAACAGTTTGACTAATCCCCTAGTGACCTCCAAAATCCCTCTTTTGTATTTCATGTGGATACTGAATAATGTTTGAGATCCACTTAGTTTTAAACAGAAAGTAAATCAGTTATTACCATTATCATTAAAATTGTTAATGATAATGGGTTTGCCAAAAATATTTCACCAATTTCTATGTATATAACTAGGAATTTCATCCAATGAAATCCTTACAGAATCTTCTTTCTTATCAAGATGCATCTTGTTCGTGTCTTCAGCCAAAGTGGTGTATTTTTTTATGAGTGTTAGTCTCTCTTTCACCCTTACATTGAGTGGGAATGACAGTTCAAATAAAAATCCAAAGTTAACAGTTAATATTCTTCTGTACTTTGAATACATTGTCACATTATCCTCTAGCATCATTTGTTGCTAAAGAGAAATTCCCTATAAATCCTCTTTTTAAAAAGCTAAATGCAAATGTAATTAAGATGCTTTTGAAGGTTACCACCTGGACAAGTAAGTTTACTCTTTTGTGTAAGAAAACATTGGTAATGAGTTTTAAGGTTTATAGGCTGTTTTGCTAAATCCACCTGCAGAGGGAGGGCCCAGGATTGCTTAAGATACTTCTCCACACCAAGGGAAAGTCTTGGAAGGTGAGACATAGACCTGGAGCTTTCCACTCCCTATCACAGTGCTGATGACTTTTCATTTAACAGCAAAAGATATCTTGCAGAAGCAAGTTCTCTTTAGTTTTCCTAATTTTGATAGAGCTAGAGAAAGGTAATTGACAAGTCCCTGACATGTAAAATTGGAAGATATTCTTCAGTTATTTTATAAAGATTCAATGCTATCTCTAGTTAGTTACAAAGTTCCCAATAGAACCTTGCCTGGACTTCCAGCTGTGTGTTCTTTTAGTGACCCTATAGGGTTCCTCAAGGCTAAGAATGTTTGCAAGAGGTACCTCTTTCCACTATAGATAGATATTTTGTTCTTCCGGAAATGGTAAATCTTTCCCTATCTCCCTGTTTCAGTAGTGGCATTCCAAGTGGACCTATATATTTTCTTAATTATAAGTATCTTCCAAAACTAAAGAACAATCTTTTATAATAAGGAGAGGGATTTTTTTTCCCTTTCTTTCTTTTTAGTCAAGCTCTGGCTTTCATAACAGGTAAAATTTCACTACTAGTTAGAGTAGGGGCCTGGGGTTTAGATCAGTTGGTAGAGTGCTTATTCTACATAATCTGGGGCCCTAGGTTTAATCTCCAGGACTACAAAAATGGGAGCAGGACCTGGAAGCCCACTCCCAAAACAATCACCTACAGAAAACTCCATCAATGGCCGAGAAGCACTGACATAGTTCCAGGCATGGCACAGTGTTGGATAGTGTTTCATTTTGTTGTGCATAGGGCCACTGTGAGTTGGACCTGACTCAGTGGCACCTAACAACAACAACAAAGTTCCAGTAGACATCTCAATGAAATCAAATACAAATAGTCTGATACAGAACTGTAATTGGACTTCTTTGTTGTTGTTAGGTGCCGTGGAGTCAGTATCTGACTCATAGCGACCCTCTGTACAACAGGGGAAACACTATTGTCAGTGCTTCTCTGCCGTTCATAGGGTTTTCAATGCAGATTGATTTTTTTGGGAGGGGGTTGCCAGGTCCTTCTCCCAAGCCTACAGCTTCTGGTGTTCCCAGGCGGTCTCCCATCCAGTACTAACCAGGCCGAACCCTGCTTAGTTTCCGAGATCTGACGGGATCGGATGCCACAGGGCTACGGCTGCAGGCAATTGGACTTCTAGCACCCTGGAATTCTCTCCTCTATATCTACTTTACATTTGACAGTTTGTCAACAGCAAGAACTGACTAACTAACACACCTTTCCTTTGTATATAGATAAACTCCCTTTCCCCTTCAGGTCTTTTATTAATTCATATTATCAATGAAGTTTATCCAAAATATTGATTCCAGAATCCTCCTTACCCTTCTCAGTTTTACTCTTTGCCACAGAGCATGAAGAACATGCTCTATTTTTTATTTAAATTGTCTTTTTCTACTAGAATATAATTTGGCACATAGTAGGTACATAATAAATATTTATTGAATAAATGGATAAGTTATTGATTTTTTTGACAAAACACCAAGCTAGGTAGCTGATATATATCACATTTAATTCTCAAAACAATTGTGACACAGAAATATGGTCACTTTCATTGTACCAATGAGAAAATTGAACAACAGAAAAATCAAATAACATCCCAAAACTCATTCAGATAGTAAAAGCTGGAAACTGACACCACAGCCCATGTTCTTTCAGCCTTCTCACTCCCCCGTGCACTGAAAGGCTGAACATCAAGGTTCCCCTTAGGACCAGAGGAATACATAAAGTGTGACCAAATAAAGCCCATTTCTGCAGTGATGTATAAGTCTACAGACCATGACTCACAGCACTGCACAGCTCAGTATAAAGGAAAGTAGATGATGCCCTCTGCCTCCCTTTCTCCCTCTCTCTCTCCCCCCCCCCCCCGCCTCCTTCTCTCCCTCTCTCTTGCCCTCTCTCCTAGCACTCTTTGCTACTCTGTAAACACCAGACAATTGTCAAAAGTCTACAGTAACACAAACATATTTATTACCTTAAAAGTATGCCAATTAATACCATATGTACACCTACACTTTATAGTTGCTTCTTTAGGAAATAACCACATTAGAACCATATAAAATATATACATTTTTCCATATATATCAACACAGAACTCATTGGTGTTCATATCCTACCATTCTCTTACATTATCTATGCTTCAATTGACACTTAGTGGGGTCTTGCTCCTCATTGAGGGATAGATTCCACAAGCCTTTTCTAAAGTAAGAAGGACTCTTTCTTCTGACTTGTTTATGGACATTCTCTTGCCAGTGATGTCTAAAGCTGTCTTTGAGCAGGATGTGTTGGAAGAAGCAGGTGAGGGAGTGAATTCCTTTCCACACTTGATTGTTAGACACCCTTGGGTCACAGTGGGTCAAGGAAATGAGCGGAGGAAGCATGTGACATTCCTGACCTCCTTTCATCTTAGAGACCCAGTGATGATGGTGCCATGGAACATGAGATATGCATATGTTTACACATCCAAGAATACCCTGAGCATCTACTACTGTATATGCTCAGCTGTGTGCCAGGCACCATGAGTGTTAGGCTGTATTATATGAGTCATGATCTATGTCCTCATACAGCATGCTGTCAGAGAAGGGGGATTACTTAGACAAGCTTGTCAAATTATGGCAGGCAGAAAGTCAGTGATAGCTTAAACAGAATCCAACAACAAACTACACAACCAAGACAGAAGACACAGTTTGGGCAGTCAGAAAATAATCAGATAATTGCAGCCCAGAGTTTTGTGGAAAGATTTCATAGTGAAGGTTTGACTCAAAAGACAGAAAAGATGTATATTTGTGAAATGGAGGAGTTAGGTTATTTCAAGTAGAAGAAATGGTTTAAGCAAAAAGAGGTAAAAATTAGTAAATTTGACTAGGAGAGTCAAATTTGTTTGCTTGTGAATGGAGGTCTGGAAAAGAAGGTAAATTTCCACATTGTTCCACTAACTAGGAAAATGATGTAATATTCTCCCCAATAGAGGCAAGAGACTCATTATGCTTTACCTTCAGAGATGTTCTAAAAAGTGTTTCTAACCCAGGCATTATGGTGCATGCCTATAATCTCAGTGATTATGGAGGCTGGAGCAAGAGGATCACAAGTTTGAAGCCAGAGGCAGCCTGTGCAATTTAGGGAGTCCCTGGCTCAAAAAATAAATTAATTAAAATGTAGGGGATTAGAGTTGTGGCTGATTGGTAGAGCACTTGTATAGCATGAGTTAGGCTCTAGGTTCAGCCCACCAATACCAAAAAAAGTATGTTCCAAAATATTTCCCCTCAAGAAACATTTCCATGTAAATGATGTCCACAGAAATTATTTGAAACATGCTAGTGATGTCATGTCTGATTTTCATTAAGTATACCAATGAAGTATTAGTTCATTGCAGAACCTAAAATCTTTTGCCTGTCATAAGCCAAATATGAACATTATAAATAAGCAAGTGGGAGTTGCCTCACTGGCTGCACTCCAAGGCCTCCTGTAACAAATTCTGGAGATATTCAAACAAAATCAATGGCATCCTAAATTGTTGCTTTGGGAATCATAATTTGAAGTTGACTCATGTTTTACATCTTCTGAAAAAATGGGGCCAATATGGCTCTCCTTTCCTATCTTACCTGGGGCTATAAGCAAAGGATGAAATCATAGTATGAATACTTTAGAATAAAAGTAAAAGATATCAAGAACATGTGTTTAAGAACGCTTTGCTGTGTTTCAGGCACATAGCATTTCATCAATCAATATTTTAATTTATCCTCAGTTCACCTACTGCAACATCCTATATAGGATGGGATGTTGTTGTTAGGTGCCATCGAGTTGAGTCCAACTCACAGCAACCCTACGTACAACAGATAGAAACGCTTGCTGATTCTGTGCCAGGCAAACGATCGTATTTATTTTTATGTTTATGCCAACAGATTTGGAAAACAGCTACTTGGCCAACATAGGATGGGATATCATAGTTAATTTGTGGATTTTGGTTAAAGAAAGCATCCTGGAAAGTTAAAATATAACATATGTCTGGTGATCCTTTTGCCTAGTATGTAGGAAATTCTGAAAACTCTACCTCTGCCAGTAGAAGATCACAAAAGACATTATATTATATGCCTAAAGCATTATCTAGACCCAGTTCTCAGTGTAAGGTGCCGAAATGTGCAAGATTTAGGAAATTAACCTTCCCTGTTGTGGGGAGGAACCCTGAAATTTTATTTTGTGGTCAAAGTTCAGTTGTAATCCTATCTTCTTAAGATTTGCCTCACCTCTGAAAATGGAAGTGAAAGTAGAGGGAATACATCAAGATTACCTACCATCTCCAAGCTTTAGAACTAGAGGGGCTCATGGTTTTAGATTTGGTTCCCTGAAAGCAGAACCTAAGGCAGACAGGATGTGAGCAAGGCAGAAAGAGGCAAGGAAGGAGTTGAGCTACAGTTTAGCTTCAGCCTAATCCCACACTTAGGTCTGAGTGTGAACAGCCCCAATGTGGGTCTCATCTTGAAAATAACATCATTTACCCATGTCAGCCACTGGTTATTGGCTTCCGCAGGGTTGAGAGAAGATCATTTAGCTTGCAATGCAATATGTCTGCTATTTGCTAATTCTCCAGAGAAGGAGCAGCTATAAGCATTCATAGAAACTGGGCAGATGAGTCCATCAGCCTGGTGAAGGCCATCTAAGCTGGAATCAACAGCATCCACAGCATTCATTATTCTCTAACAGGCAGTATGGGATGTACTAGGAAAGCCTCCCTGGAAAATTCAAAACTTAAAACAGCCTTGAAGGATAGATGAAACTTCAGTGGGCAGAGATCTATTTAGAAAGCATCTTTCTTGTTCTTTTAATATCAGGCAGAAAACACGACAAATACCTTATGTGAAATTCTATTATTTCCAACTCCTCCCACAGCAATGGGTAGCTGCTGCTCATAATAGTATTTTCTCCTTTTCCATAGACTATAATTTAACTGCATGTAGCCCTACCACCCTGGCATCCAATCCCATCAGATCTCAGAAGCTAAGGAGGGTCAGGCCTGGTTAGTACTTCTGTGGGAGACTGTCTGGGGACACCAGGTGCTAGGCTTGGGAGAAGGACCTAGCACCCCACTCCCCAAAAGCAATCAGCCATTGAAAACCCTACGAGTAGCAGAGAAGTAATGAGATAGTGCCAGGCATGGCACAGCTTTGAGTAGTGTTTCATCTGTTGTACATAGGATCGCTAGGAGTTAGACTCAACTCAATGGCACCTATCAGTAACAAATAATTGAACTAGAAAGTGGCTGTCCAGTCACAGGGCATATCTCTCGTGCTTCTTGCATCTGGTCCTGGCTATCTAATGAATTCTCACCTATTTGAAATAAGAAAAAGTGACATGTGACTTTTCCAAGCCAAGACTGTTAGAAGCAGGTGTCCCTTCTCTATATTTGCTATTTCCATCAACTGTCATATGGGATGACAGAGCCTTAAAATGGAAGGAAACTGGGTGCTCCATTTCTTTTGTTGAGAAGAACCATGTGCTAATTAAAACCTTAGATATGAGCCATTAAATATTCTATGGAATTGAAACTTCTAACTGGCATAGCAATGTCTTAAGTAATAGCCTTCACTACTAAGAAATTAACATAAATCTTATGCCAGAGGAGACTAGAAAGCAGCATCTTTTCTGATGCAATAAAAAAAATTCTCTTCTGGTAGTGTCTTGGATTTTGCTTACTTTTTTCTGTGTCTTCCATATATCTTTATCATGGACTGGTCATTTCTTTGCAACAGGACTCACATTAAGTTGTAGAAAGTTCTGTTTCTCACTTACAGTTGTTTACAATGTGTTCAGATTTTCCATTAAAGAGAGTGACATTACCTATAGCCTGTTAAGGAAGCTTCACCTTCTCTGTTACCCTATAAATAACTCTTGCCAGTGTTGGGTTAGGCCAGGTGTACCCATCTATTTGTAAAGCATTTATAGTGCTTTCTTCTATCAGGACAATGAGTTTTACATTCTTATGCCAAATTTTCTGGAATAAGAAGATATCAAGGGATTGGTGTGTGGAGGGATTGGTGGCATCCTCTACTGGATTGGCAAGAAATAGGACTTCCCATTTGTTGATCCTACTCAAAATGCAAGTTTATTTAGAGATACATGCAGGTCCATTATACTTCCAGAAAAAGACATAGATCAGGGATTTGACTAGTCATCAATATCATACTCAATGTTGCACTGACTGTGTTGACATACAATGAATATTATCATTCGGTCAGACTTGATATAGACTTACAATTCCTTTCACATAATTCCTTTCACATTACAGATTTCACCACTATTGTTAGAAACAGGAATGTGACAAGTGAAATTGCCTTCAAACTAGGGTATAAGCTAAGTAAAATGTACATAGAAACAATTAAAGCATAACTTAGAATGACAATGACAAATCTTTTCCATTTATAGGGCATGTAAGTGATGAAAGGACCACATCAACATGTCTATAAATTTGAGTTTTAAACAGTACACTATGCCTGTAATAATAATTACAATCATTCAGATAGATGTTCCCTCTTATAAAATAACATTTAATGGAGGTGGCATCAACTTTCCAGGTGAGTTAAGATAGAATTAGAGTTAGAACATATCATATAACACATATACTCTTTGGAGATATGATTTCTTATTTTATAATTGATCCTTATATGAATTTAACACTTCATCCAAAAAGAAATAGGCACAGAGATAGGAAATAAATCAAAGGATTCAGGCCAATCCATAGAGTAAGAGCATGAAGCAATCATATGAAACCTGAGCCTGACAAATCTCTACTTCCTTGTACTATTTTAAAATTTCTATTGAATTCTTGGCCCCTATCTGTCTGCTAGTTTGCCATACTTTGGGAGTCTGAATGTTGCTGTGATGCTGAAAGCTATCCCACCAGTATTAACGATACCAGATGTAACACACAGGAACAAAATTAACCACATTTGTGGAAAGAGATAATGGTAAAGCTCAATATCAGGAATCAAAACACAACCCGGTGCTGACTATGGACCATCAATTGTTCATATGTAAGTTCAAACTGAAATGGAAGAAAATTAGAACAAGTGAACAAGAGCCAGTGTATGACCTTGAGTTGAACATATCCCACCTGAATTCAGAGACCATCTCAAGAACAGATTTGGTGCCTAAGACACTAATGATCAAAAACCAGATGAGTTGTGGCATGACATCAAAGACATCATTCATGAAGAAAGCAAGAGGTTATTAAAAAGACAAGAAAAAAGAAAGAAAAGACCAAATTGTATGTGATAAGAGATTCTGAAACTTGCCTGTGAATGTCAAGCAGCTAAAGTAAAAGGAAGACATGACAAAGTTAAAGAACTAAACAGAAGATTTCAAAGGGCAACATGAGACAAAATCAAATATTAAAATGGTATGTGCAAAGAGTTGGAGATAGAAAACCAAAAGGGAAGAGCATGCCCTGTTTTTCTCAAGTTTAAAGAATTGAAGAAAAACTTCAAGCCCTAGATGGCAATAGTGAAGGATTCTATAGGGAAAAATATTAAATGATGCAGTAGATATTACAATAAGATGGAAGAAATACACTGTCATAAGACCAAAAAGAATTGATGGGTGGTCAACCATTTCAAAAGGTTGCATATGATCAGGAACCAATGGTACTAAAAGAAGAAGTGGAAGATGCCTTGAAGGAATTGGCAAAACACAAGGATGCAGGAATGTAAGGAATACCAATTGAGATGTTTTAACAAATAGATGCAGCAGTGGAGGTGCTCACTTGTGTATGCAAGCTGTTTGGAAAACAGCTATTTGGTCAACTGACTGGAAGAGATCTATATTTGTGCCTATTCCCCCCAAAAAGGAGGATCCAACCAAATGTGGAAATTATTGAGTGGTATCAAAGATATCACATACAAGTAAATTTTGCTAATGATATTCAAAAACAACTGCAGCAGTATATCGACAGGGAACTGCTAGAAAATCAAGCTGGATCCAGAAGAGGACATGGAACCAGGAACATCATTGTTAATGTCATATGGATATTGGCTGAAAGCAGAGAATGCCATAAAGATGTCTGTCTATGTTTTATTGACTATGCAAAGGCATTTGACTGTATGGATCACAACAAATTATAGATAAGATTGTGAAGAATGAGAATACCAGAGAATTAATTGTACTCATGAAGAATTTGTACATGGACCAGGAGGCACTCTTTTGAACAGAACAAGGAAACACTACTTGGTTTAAAGTCAGAAAGAGTGTGTGTCAGGGCTGTATCCTTTCACCGTACCTCTTCAATTTCTATACTGAGCAAATAATCTGAGAAGCTGAACTTTATGAAGAAGAACACAGCGTCAGGATTGGAGGAAGACTCATTAACCACCTGTTATAAGGATGACACAACCTTGCTTGCTAAAAGTGAGGAAGATTTGAAACATTTACCCCAGACAACTTATCTGCTTTTATAATAGTGTAGAATTTTTATGGGCTGGGATTTAGCTCAGTTGGTAGAGCGCTGTGCTGCACTCTCTGAGGTCCTGAGTTCAATTCCCAGCACCGCAAAAATGGGAGGACTTGGCAATCCACTCCCAAGGCAATCCCAAAGCAGTCTGCCATTGAAAACCCTATGAGGGTCGCTTTGAGTTGGATACTGACTTGACAGCACCTAACAACAACAACAACTGTTGAAGATCAAAGAACACAACCTTCGGTACGGATTGCACCTCAACATTAAAAAAACAAAATCCTTACAACTGGGTCAGTATGTAACTTCATGATAAATGGGGAAAAGATTGAGGTTGTACAAGATTTTGTTTGACTTCATTTTACAATCAACACCCATGGAAGCAGAAGTCAAGAAACCAAAAGATGCATTGCATTGAGAAAAGCTTTTGCAAAAGACCTTTTTATAGTATTGAAAAGCAAAGACATCACACTGAAGATGAAGGTGCGCCTGACTCATGCCATGGTATTTTCAGTTGCATCATATATTTGTGAAACCTGGACAGTGAATAAGGGAGTCAGGAGAAGATTCATGGTTTTGAATTATGGTGCTGGAGACGAATATTCAATAAACCATGGACTGGCAAAAGAACCAACAGGTCCATCTAGAAGAAATACAACCAGAGTGCTCCTTGGAAGCAAGGATGTCTAGACTGTATCATATGTATTTTGGACATGTTGTCAGGAGAGACCAATACCTGGAGAAAGACATCATGTTTGGGAGAGTGGTGGGTCAACGAAAAAAAAGAACACCTTCAACTAGATGGATTGACACAGTGTCTGCAACCATGGGCTTGAACTTAAAAATGATTGTGTGCCTGGTATAGTGTCGGGGAGTGTTTTGTTCTGTTGTACATAGGGTCTCTATGGGTCCAGTCTGACTCAAAGCACCTAACAACAACATGGGATTCTTAAATTTATCAATAAAATCTGTTACTGTTACTAAATATGAGTTGTGGAGGGAAGGAACTACAAAAACTTTTCATCTTTCAGGTTAAAAAATCTGAGGTAAACTTATAGAGTAAACTTTTTGGAAATTCTGGGAAAAAATTCTTCAATTAGAAGCAGGCATTATATTTTCTCTTTCACATAAAGGATGTTTTTATAATTATTTGTGTTCCACCCCACACTGGCATTTTATCACAGTCTAATTAAACCACGAATACTAAAAACAGGTAGTGACTGTTCCATCCTCCTCCCTGACAGCTCACATCACTATTCTTTCAGACCTGTTTAGCTTTGAAAAACATGTTTCCTAACACACAGCTTGTCTTCATAAAGGTCTATCAGGGTAATCCACAGTGTCTGAGAAATGTATTGTAACCGCTTTTTGACCCACTGACACAGCTGTAGGCTTTACCATTTTTCTTACTACAATGTGCTGGGTAGCATTTCAAATACTCAGAGTCAGAACCTTTATTGTTTGCCAGATGGGCTGTGGAATGTATGCTAATGTTCATAATAGGATTATACAACATTGTTTATTGTCTGAAAAATAATATGAGCATTATCTTCTGTGGGTTTTTTTTTTTTCTCTCAATGGGTTTTTCCTTTAACAGGTATTAGGAAGTCTAATTTTGGTTAAATAAATATCAGCTTTCAGCTTTACAAATGATGGTTCATTTAAGCACATACTTTAATGGTATTAAGAGTGGAAAACAAGAAGAATTAGCCAGGTAAACTAAAGTACAAAGAACATATTATAATATAGAACCATGCATGGTAACTTGCAGCAAGTATATATTTTATACTAGAATTGAACATCATGATTCAACTTAAGTCAAACATGGGACAAAGGATCATATTCACAGTATGAAGGTGACCTTTAAACATACATAATACAGGGTGTAACTATCATGCCACTCTCCTTCAAACACTTTGCCTCTTTGCTTTGTATATAGCAATTCAGATATGACCCTATCCTTTTCTAAGTTTGGGTTCCCACCAAAAATAGATGCTGTATTTAAGATCTGGGTTCCAGTGGTTTGTTTGGGAAAGGATGGCAGGCCACATAGTGAAGGAATGGGGAGACAATATAGGTAAAGAAAAATGCCAGTACAGGGCATGTTACAGAATAACTCTGCAGGGAGCAATCAGAGCTCAGTCCCACTGGGGACTATGTGAGTGGTTGTGTGGACCATGCCTCAGAATTGCACCAATGAGAGGCACCAGTAACTCCTCATTGATGGCATTACCTCCCCATGTGTAGGACAAACATGTCCAGCCAGGCAGCGAGAGCTGTCAGGAAGAAAAATTCAGAAAATTATAAGTATGCCCAGAACCTCCACAGGGAGCTCCCATGTGGGTCAAGAACCCATAGCCTTGGCAACTCATGCCATGGCTATGTGGATATGACTATGTCTTTGCCATGCTGGTTCCAGTGTAGCTTGAGATCTGGGAAAACGAGCTGGAATCTGTCCAACCATTCATTTATGATGAATATTTTTTTTGATACTTGGGCTGGGATTTAGCTCAGTGGGTAGAGCACTGTGCTACAATCTCTGAGGTCCTGAGATCGGTTCCCAGCACCACAAAAATGGGAGAAGGACCTGGCAATCCACTCCCAAAGCAATCCTGAAACAGTCAGCCATTGAAAACCCTATGAGGGTCGCTGTGAGTCAGATACTGACTCGATGGCACCTAACAACAACAACAACAATTTTTTTGATGCCTAGAGTTTGTATGTATCAATTTGACCTCTCTGGGGCTGGAGATTGGAGCTCCATTTCCTTACATAAAAGAGATTTGAGACAGTTATTATAAGGATTCATATGATAAGGGTTTCAGGCAAAGCATCTAAAATAGTTCCTGGCTTATAATAAGCATACCACAAATTTTAGGGTCTTCTCCCCATCCCTTACTCCTGTCTCTGCCCCTTTCTTGTAGTAATAACATCAGTGAGAGATAATAGATGGAATTTCAAGCACATCAGGGTACTGAAAGACTACCCTCAAGTCTGACAGTTCACTAGAAGAATTCACAGAACTCAGAAAAGCTGTTATGCTCATGTTATGTTTTATTATGTTGAAATAGCACAGATTAAAGTCTGCAGCGTAAAAAGACACAGAGGGCAGAGTCCAGGAGAAAGCAAGTGCAAACTTCTAGTAGTGCTGTCCAAATGGAATAATTTGGGCAGCACTTCATTCTCCCAGCAGGGATGTGTGGCAATATATGCAAAGTGTTGTCAACCAGGGAAGCTCACCCAAGCCTTCCTGTCTAGGTTTCTATTAGAGATCAGTCACAGAAGGCTGGAGCTCATGAGACTGACCTTAGCTACTCCAGTCTCCAGCCCCTAGAGGTCCAACTGATAGCCCAAAGCTCCAGGAACTAGTGTAATATCTCAAATTATCCAGTAATAAAGCATTTTTAAAAACCATTCAATGAGCTGGGCGTGGTGGTGCATGCCTGTAATCCCAGAGGCTTGGGAGGCAGAGCCAGGAGGATCACAAGTTTGAGACCAGAGGAAGTCTGCGTAACTTAGCGAGACCCTGTCTCAAAAAGTAAAGAAAAAAAAAAAAAAGGGCTGGGGTGCAGCTCAGTGGTCCAGCACTTGCATAGCATGCAAGCACGAGGCCCTGGGTTCAACCCCTAGTACAGAAAAAAAAAAAAAAAAAAAAAAACATTCAACGAAAGGGGGAAATTTTGGAGAAGAAAAGAATCTGCCCAGTAAAAATATGAACAATGATGTTGTTCATAATAAAGAGGAGACTTATTTTACAAAGAGTCATGATAATACTTATTCAAGGATGTTTAATTTGTAAATTTCCAAGCCAACACAGTTATAAGATGAAAGGGCTTCAAGAACAGTATCTACCCATGGCTCTACCTGGACAAACGTATGAAAATGGAAAAGGCAGATTGGTTTCTAGAAATATGAATCATTGTGAGATTCAATGTTTCTTCCCATTAAATTGTGTTAGTCCAAGAGGAAGCATTAGAATATTTACCAATATAACCACAATGCATGCCACAATTTGAGTTACATGTATAATCTTAAATTTCCAATTTACCACACTTTTAAAAGCAAAAGAAGACAGGTAAAAGTAATTTTAACAATATATTTCACTTAACCCAATATGTTCAAAATATCATCATATAATCAGTATAACATTGAGATCTTTTGTTATATTACCACCAGGTCTTTGAATTTCAGTGCATATTTATCTACCGCACATCATAATTCAGACAACTTACATGTCAAGTAGACAGAGACTTCTGTATAGTGCTAAGTAGCACAGCAACATGATCATCCTTTCCTCTAGTAGTCAATGGGTCTGGTAAGAGCCTCCTGTCTGCATATATTTTACTAAACACTATCAAATTTTGGGTACAACACAGACTTTGAAACCTCTTGCTGCCTTGTTTGATACCATCATTCTCTTTCCATTCATGGTGTTTATTCAACATTTTATCAAATTCATTCACATATGGTTTCTTGCATGTAAAGGATCACATTAAACGTTTTAATGATAGGTTATTATCCTTACATTAAACATTGAAAAACTGATTCAGAGTAGTGAGACAACCTGCTCAGGGTCTCAGAGGTGGAAACAAGCTAAGGGTTCAAAACTTCAGTCTTTCTCAGCAGAGCTTCCCTGTGCATCACCCCAAATAATATAGGGATGAAAAGAGTAATGGCTTGTAGCCAAGGGGAACTGTGTGATCTAAAGTGATTCAGAAAGGGCAGGCAATAAAGGAACAGAACTAGAAGACTTTCAGAGCTGGCTCTTCTCAGGGAAAAGAATGAATGTCCTTGAAAAGATCTGCAATTCCATTATAGCCCTAGATTTTAGGATAAGACGTAAGGCCACCACCTTACACGGGTGAAGAATGAAACTATTATTTACAAGTCATTTACAAACACATCTTGATTCATGAAGTCACATTTCATGTTAATTTCTGGGAACTTCAACCCCAATCCTTTGGGGGAAATTATACTGTTGGAACCCAGAACTTCTCTTGAATCAGACCACTGTTTCCAGATATTTCAGGGCATCGACCTCACGAATATTTTTTCACTCTTTACCAACCTGCTATACTGAGGCAAACTACTGAGGAAAGTAATTTGTTCACAGGGTTCCATCCATGAAAAAGTACAAGCAATTGCTTGATATCTTTGTCAATATAAAGAAACAACCTCAACCCCCCACTAACTTACCCCCATAACCTGTTGGTTTTAGTCACTACTGGGCCCACATTGCTGACTTGTTTATTTGATCAATTTCCCACCAGACCACCACTTTATGTATGTGTTGGAAGATTGTTTGATTGCAACCCAACATTAATCAACAGTTCCACTGAGAAATAATGCTACACAAAAAAAGACAAGCTAATGGAGAGAGTGGGTCCTTCAGTCCTTTTTATCACTGGTTCTTAACCTTGACTGCATATTGGAATCATCAGGGAAGCTTGAACAACCACCTGGGCTCCCAGCAGAGTTTGTGATAGAATTGGTTCAGGATGTGGTATGGGCATAGGGTTTTCAAAATCTCTTTGGTATTTCTAACATACAGCCAGGATGGAGAATCACCACTCTGCAGTCTCTAAACATTTCCCCTTAGTAAAGTCGGCACTGAAAACTTACGCAAAGTAAATGTACTGAACTTCCTGAGATTCATATAAAAAATACCTTTAGAGAGTAAAGGTAATGCTAAGCTGTCAGTTTTAATGGGGAATAAATAATAGCATCTAGTCAAAAATTAGTTCTATTTTTTGTATTCTCTGTTGTTGTAACACATTGAAGATATAAAATAATATCTCTAATAAATTCTTTCATAGAAGAAATTTTTTTCTGGATAAGTGGTATGCTTTGTTAATCAGATGAGATAAAATGAGCTTTTCATTCTAGTAATTTTTTTCTTTGAAAATATTGTCTTGCTGTATATTGTATTCAATTTTATAAGCCACATCCACTTATTTTCTAAATTGGATGGAATATAACAAAAGAATGATATTCCACTTATAAATTCCATCTGTTAATATTACCTGTCCATTTTCTCCCCTGACCTTTCCTATGACCTTTTTCTATTAAAGTTTTTTTTTTTCAGTACTGGAAATCAAACCTAGAATCTCACATATGCTAGGCAAGTGTCCCACCACTGAGCCAC
Source organism: Pedetes capensis (assembly GCA_007922755.1). NCBI lineage: Eukaryota > Metazoa > Chordata > Mammalia > Rodentia > Pedetidae > Pedetes > Pedetes capensis. The sequence goes on from VMDO01002072.1 coordinate 69,455, forward strand.
ATGTCCTTCCTCTTTTTTATTTCTTATTTTGTGACTAAATTGTGGCTAAATTGTACAGATTGCCTTTGCACCTCCCCTCCTCAAGAATGGAGAACTTACTCCCCAGTTCCCAGGAAGCATCACATCTTCCCTGATTGTTCCAAGTTGACCATAATCTAGTGACTAATCTAGAGATGCATGCCCCAAACACTAGGTGAAAATAAGACTAAGTCAGCTTAAAAAACAAAACAAACAAATAAAACATTCACAGCAAGATAGAGAATTCCAGATTTGTTAGTGAACTTAGAAGCATGATTAGGATTGTCTCGGTGTACTAAGGAGACCACAGAGGAAAAAGTACAACCCTGCAACCTGAGCATGCCACAGGCCCACAGGCCCCCTGAGCCACCTTCTACTAAACCATAGTCCGATTATTTATTCATGACTTAACATCTCCCTAGATCACTAAATTTTTACTATTTAAATATCTGACTGTTTAAATAAAATTGTGCAAATGAACGGTAAACTTAAAAATACTGTACATTCTACCAAACAAGGAAGAAAATAAACCAATATTTTACAATCTCCATCAGAAGACACAAGCAGAGAGAATGCTCCCTAACTCATTCTAAGATCACAGAATTGTCCTAATACCAAAATGAAACAAAGATATTATGAGAAAAGAAATGTATAGATGTTGATCATAGATACAAAAATCATCAATAAATTATTTAAATCCAACAATGTATAGAGAGAATTATGCATCAAGTCCAAGCAGGATTTATAGCAGATATACAGGCTGGCTCAACATTCAAATATCTGTTAATCTATCACACCAATAAACTAAAAAATGAAAATCACATAATCATATCAATACATGCAGAAAAAAATTCAACACCCACTCATAATAAACTCTCAGTGAATGAAGGAAAAATGAAACTTTCTAAACTTAATAAAGAATCTTTAAACTGGGTGTGGTGGTGTACACTTCTAATCTCAGTGACTTGGCACAAAAAAGCAGAAAGGTCACAAGTTCAAGGCATAATTTAGCAAGACCCTGACTCAAAATAAAAAAATAAAATATGGGCTAGGGATGCAGTCTAGTGGTACAGCATTTGCAAAGTATGTGCAAGACCCTGGGGTCAATCCCCAAATACTGCCAAAAAAAATCTACAAAATGAGCACCATGGTGCACACTTGTAATCCTGGTAACTTGTGAGGCTGAAGCAGGCAGATAACAAGTTTGAGGCCAGAGGCAGCCTGTACCACCTAGTGAGACACTGACTCAAAAAATAAAATGGGGGCTAAAGGTGCAGTTCAGTGGTAGAAAGCTTGCTTAGAAAGAAAGAATATATACAAAACAACCTGTAGGTAACATCATGCATATTAATGAGACACTAGATGGTTTATCACTAAGATCAAAAACAAGGCAAGGGTGTCTCCTCCCACCACTCCTTTTCGACATAGTACCAGAAGTCCTCACAAATGTAGTAAGACAAGAAAAGGAAATAAAAGGTAGACAGATTGAGAATGCCATAATTACATGCAGAAAATACAAAAGAATTAGGAAAAAATCCTACTAAAGTTACTAAGCGATTATAACAAAATTTCAGGACACAAGGTTAATATACAAAAGCCAATTGCTTTCCTCTATAGCATCAATTAACAAGTGTAATTTGAAAGTAAAGTACAAGATCATTTACACAGCACCTCTAAAACTGAAATTGTTGTTGTTAGGTGCCATCAAGTCTGACTCATAGCGATCCCATGTACTTACATATAAATTTAGTGAAATATGTACAAGATTTATAACAATAAAATTATAAAATTCTGATGAAAGAAATAAAAGAACTAAGTAAATTGAGATATATCCCATGTCAAGGTAATTCAATTTTTAAAAATGAGGGAGGTATAGTTCAGTAGTAGAGTGCTTGCCTACAATATGCAAGGCCCTAGGTTCAAGTCCCAGTGCTGGAAAAAAAATTAACCTAAGACCTCAACAGAAACCTCACCAAAAGCGATATTCAGTTGGCAAATAAGAATATGAAAAGGTGCTCCATATTATATGGCATCAGAGATATGCAGATTAAAATAATAAGATATAATTGTGTATCTAATGAAATGTCCCAAATCTAGACTTTCAATAGCTTCAAATCCTGATGGGGATGTAGAGCAATAGGAATTCTCATGCCCTGGTAGTGAGAATACAAAATGGTATAGTTTAGCCACATCGAAAAACACTTTGGCAATTTCTTTTAAAAAACACACACACACACACAGTATTACCATAAGATCCAGCAGTTATGTTCCTTGTTGTCTACTCAAAGGAGCTAAAAACTTATTTCCATGCAAAACCCTGCACGTGGATTTATATAGCAGCTTATCCAAATCATCAAGCTTGGAGGCAATCTATATATATCCTTCAGTAGGTGAATGGATAAATGAACTATGATACACCCAGACAATGAAATATCAGTACTAAAAAGAAATGAGCTATCAAGCCATGAAAAGCCATGGTAGAACCTTAAATGCATATTAGTAGTGGAAGAAACCAATCTGAAAAGGATACATACTATATGAGTCCAACTATATGACATTCTGAGAAAGGCAAAACTAAGCAAACAGAGAAAAGATCTGTGGTTTCCAAGGAGTAAAGGTGGTGAAGAGAGGAATGAAAAGGCAGAGCATAGGATTTAGGACCAAGAAAATATTCTGTGTGATGCTCTAATGGTAGATACATGTCATTTTACATTTGTCCAAACCTGTAGAATGTACACCAAGGGTGAACCCTACAGTGAACTATGAATTTTGGGTGATTATAATGTGAAAATGCACGTTCATCAATTTTAACAAATAAGCCTCTCTCTCAGGCAATGTTGATAACAGAGAAGACTACACAAGTGTGGAAGCAAGGAAGATGTGGGAAATCATTGCACCTTCCCTTCAGTTTTTCTATGTATGCCAAACTGTTTTATAAACAGTCTTTACCAAAATATTATAGTTAACAGCAAAATACATATACACACACAATTTTTTTTGCCCTCAACTCTCACTCAGTCATACCAATCAGCTATGAATTGATCTAATGTGTGCTTTGCAAGTTCAGCCTCAAGCTATACGTCCCAGTTCCCCCACTCCCTTCCATAAATAAGGAAGTAGTGTTTTTACCAGCTATCTGAAATTGTGGTTTAATTATGAAATACAATTTTACTTAAATATTTATTTTTCTTATTTTCCAGGAATATTTAAACATTTGACTCTTTTTTGCTATTAGTAATGAGTTCCAGCTAAGAGAGCAGAACTTTTTGGACAGATATTTCATTTTTGGTAAAAACTACCCTGGGGTCCTGGAAGACCACATCTTAGTGGCCATGAACTTTGTTTATGTTGTTTTAAATAGAATTGAATTATGTGCTGCTCTTTGCTTTCAAACACAAAAGCACGCAGAACCCTGGCTCCTTACACAAAAGCCCCAATACAGGTAGGTTTTTGCAGTGATGGGGTGGGGATAGATAGGGTCACAGGGTACCTGGGCAGCCCACCAAGGGAGGCATCTCTGAACACAAAGAAAGATACTTGATGGAAGTGGCTTCTACAGTCTTTACTACTATGCTTGGAATTGTGGTCAAGTTGACATCTTAGAGGATTTGATTAAACTAGATACATTGGTAAAGCAAATGAAAACTATAAATAAAATGATTTATTTTAAAAAATTATGACAAAATTTATAACGTTTTGCAGTAGACACTGAGACTCCTTCAAGGAAGGACTTGATGTCCATTTCTGGGGGTATAGTCAGCAGATGGCCTTCAACTCTCAGCACCTTCACAGATTATCTCAGTTGCAGAGAAGTGCTTTGTCCCAGGTCACAACTCTTCCAGGGGCAGCCTGTAGCTGATGATTCATCAATGTGGGGATATCAAAGAGTGGCCCTATCACCCTAATTGACTGCAACTCTAAGGGGCCACTGTAGCTACACAGCTCCTGTGGGGCTGGCCAAGGCTGACCTTGGGGCCATATTACTCTTGACTTCTCGCTGTTCCCATGCCTTCTTCCTTCTCGTCCCAATAGAGCATTTGCTTCCCAGGAAACCAAAGTTGTAGCTGGGGCAAGATGAGACAGCCCTCAGAAAAGGCCAATTTCCTTTTGGGCATTTTCCAGCCAGTGTCAAAATCCCTTTTTAGCATTTTAGAAATCCTCACTTATCCAGGGGTGATGTGTTCCAAGCCCTCCAATGGAAGCCTGAGACTGAAGCTAGTACTAAATCACATACAAACTATGTTTTTCCTACACATAGATATGATGAAGTTTAATTTATAAATTAGGAACAGTAAGAAATTAATGATGATAAGTATAATAAAAGAGGATGATTAAAGAATATACAGTAACAAAAGTTAGGTGAATGTAGTCTCTCGCTTGCTCTCAAAATATCTTATTGTACTGTTCTCATTCTTCTTGTGGTGATAAAAGATAACATAATGCCTATGTGAAGAGAAGGAGTGATGTGAATGATGTAGGCATTGTGATGTAGCATTAGGCTACTACTGACCTGGTGATGATAAGTCAGAAGAAGGATCCTCTTCTGAATCATTGAATGATGACTTTTGGGTAGGTAGTATATACAGCATGGATATGCAAGACAAAGGGATGATTAAATCCCAGGTGGATAGAGCAAAAAATTAGGAGATTTTGTTCGTTTTGTTGTTGCTTTTGTTTGTTTTTGTTTTGTTTTTGTTTTTGCTTTTTGAGACAGGGCCTTGTTGTATAGCCCAGGCTGGAATTTGCTTTGTAGACCAGACTGGCCTTGAACTAATGTCAATATTCCTTCCAGCCTCATCCTCCCAACTGCTGAGATTAAACACATCTGTCACCATGCCTGGCTAAAGCAAGAGATTTCACTGTTCTACTCAGAACTATGTACAATTTAAAATTACTGATTATTTATTTCTAGAATATTCCATTTAATATTCTCAGATCCTAATTGACCATGAGAAAATAAAACCATTGAATTCAAAACCTTGTATAAGGCAGGACAACTGTATTCTTAAGTGGAAAAAGTACCTCTATTTACTATTTCAACTTTAGACCACTGTGAGAGAGTAAGTGCTCCCTAATATTAAGTTAGAATCAATATCCCTGTCACTTCTAGGGTTTAAAACATGTTCTTCATCCTATTATAATAAAGAACAAGTCAAATTCTGCTTCTAAAGCAATACTTCCTCCCACTTGTCATGTGGGGTCAGGCTAAATGTCTCTACATCCCTTAACTCTTCCTTAGGGGCCAATATTAGAAATATTTCAGCTTCCTGGTTGCTCTTTCCTGAACACCTCCAGTTATTCCAAATCTTTTATCCTGTATTATGACCATTAAAAATGAATTTCTCTTCAAGGTATATACATCACAGAGAGTAGTAAGACTATCATTTGTTTTAGTATGGATGCCTTGGATAGCATTAGCTATTTTAATAGTCATATCAAAATATTTACTCATATTGAACTTATGGAATTATAATGGTAAAAGCAAACATTGGTAAGTGGAAGTACATTAAAATTTGAAATTTTTGTTTGCCAAGACTCTGTTAAAAAGAAAAAGAAAGCATCAGAATGGAACAAGCTTGGAGAAAAATATAGATCTGTACCTAGCACATATTTAAAAACTTTAAAATCAGTAAGGAAAAGACCTCTCAGTAGAAATATGTACAAATAACTTGAGCAGATATTTCACAAAATACTAAACTGAAAAGTCAGTAGTATATGAAAAGTAGCTGGCTTTCATTTGTCATCAGGAAAATGAAAATTAAAAAATCACAATGAGATTCTATCACATACTCACCAGACTGGCTAAAATGAAAAAAGCAAATAATATCATGCATCGATGATGTTGAGCAACTGGAATGCTGATGTACTGCTAGTATAGTCCAATCATTTAAAAAAGCTGAATATCTATGTCTTATGATCTAGCAAATCCATTACAAGTCATATATCCAATATAAACACATACATATGTTTACCAAAAGACATATACAAAAATGTTTATGGAAGCACCATTCTTTATAGATAGAAAAGGAAAACAACCTAATATCTACCCATTAACAGTGGAATAGATAATTTTAGTCATACAGCACATGCTATATGACAATTAAAATGTACAATTGCCACCCACACAACAGCATGAATGAAACTTACAAGAATAATCTTGAATGAGAGAAGTCAGCTTTAAAAAAATATATGCTGTGTGATTCCAATGATACAAATTGCAAAAACAGGCACCATTAATGCATAGTATTACAAATCAGGGTACCCCTTCAGAGGGGCTAGTTTTGAAGGGAAGTGTAAGGAGGTTTTTTGGAATGTTACTAATATCTTATTTCTGGATCTGAGTGCTGGTAACACAGGTATGCTCATTTTGGTAAAATTCAGTGAGCTGTTTTCTTTATTATTTGTGCACTTCTCTACAATACTTTCATAGAAAGGATTAGATTACAATGAACTTGTAGGGCAAATATTTGATATTTAATGGCAGTGAATATAGGCTCATTTTAGAGGGAGATTGATATTTCATAGCCATGGTTGTATAGGTTTATTGTTTTTTGTGGTTCTTTCACAAAAAATATTTATTTTATTGATATTCAGATGTTATGGTAACTCCAAAGGGCAGGAGTTATTATTTTTCAAGAGTTTTGTTGAGGTATAATTGATATACAATAAATTTGCCATGTTTAAGATAAGCAATTTGAAATGTTTTGATATATAGTATATTAATAAAACTGTTAGCAAAATCAAGACAGAGAAACAAATGTTACTCTCAAAAGTTCCTTGTCCTACTTTGGTACCTTTCCATCCTGTCCCCTTCATGGTCACATGATAGGGACTCCAGTTTCTTTTAGTATATTTTGAGATTCATCTCCATGTAATAATCATACATTCATTTTGATTTCAGAATTATATTTCATTGTATGGATATACCACAATTTGCAAGTCTATTCACTTCTTGACAGACACATACACTGCTTCCAATTTTTTGTAATCACAAATAACCCTGCCTTGAACACTAAAAGTCTTAGAATAGATGTGTGGTTTCCTTTGTTTTAGGTAAACACTTAGATGTGGAATGGCTAGATCCTATGGTAGTCATATTTTTAACACCTATTTGTCACTTGGTTGAAAGCAGTTTATGACAACAACCATCACAAAAGTCTACCCTCAATCAAATGCATATAATTTATAACTTCATCTTAGAATAATTGATTCTTTCCATTTTGCTTTCTGAAAGGAAACTCTTCTGTCCTCTGATTATCAGTCTTAGGTGAAAATGTCAAATAATAACTATTTTCTACTAACTACTGTGCAATAAATCTGTTTTTCTACAGATAACTAGAGATGACTTCTTCTTAGTGAATTATAAATTCAGAGGCATCTGTGTTGCAAGAAGTTAACATATGATTCTGCCTGGTTTTAGTTTCCATATTCCATGGAAGAGCAATTCCATTCTCTCTGCTTATTTTTATTTTTAATTTGAATTTTTATTTAAACTTTATTAAAAATAAGATTTCCTCCTCCACAGAATTTTTCCCCCAGTTTCTGAATTAAAGAAAAACTGGCTATTAGCAAAAGACTGAGCAATATTTAAAATGTTCTACTTAAATAAACATGGATTATGCAATGGGTAACCTAATATTTCTCAAGTTCTCATACTTGCTCACTGACTAGAAAGTAACTATAGAGGCTCATGAGCCTGGAAGATGTGGTAGCTATGGCTCTAGACCTAGATCCAGGTCATCTTGACCTCCAACTGCTAGATGATGAGATCAGCATATAAGTAGCAAGAACAGCAGACAGCTACATCTCTGGGTTCATGCAGCTGGACACTATCCTGTGGGCAGCACTGACTTAAAATCATTTCAGGTGGAAGGGAGGATGGAAAAGATAATGAAGTCAATGCTGGGAGCTGCCTGTGGACTGGAAAGACAGTGATTATCCAGGAGATGGGGTGCAGAGCTTCATGCCCAAAGTGCAGATGACCACAAGCAGGAGGTACCACTCAGAATAAAAGGGAGTTACAGAGGATTACACAGTGTGAGACTCACCAGAAATTTTTATACAAATGACACAAAGTTAAAATCAACAGCAATGATGAGCTTTAGAGGAAAATGAATTATGCAAAATTAGCAAAAGAAGTCCTTTGGCAATTGTTTTTGGTATATTCACTAATTAAACATTAAACATGCAGAGCATTTATGCCAGTCTCTTCCCCCTCCCACATATACAGTGATGCTGTGACATGTAGCTCTAGAGAAAAGCCATGATGTTAATTCTATAACAAAGTAGGAGAGAAATGTGCTGATGAGACAAGCACTAACCAACCTTTGCTTCATTATAGTGGCATTTCTATATCACTAGCCTTGTAGAATTGGATGTTCCTGTCATGCATCAGATGGCATGACACACCCAAAACACCCATATGTGGACAGAAAAGGGGAGTAACCCTATTTCAGGAAAATCTCAGCTCTTTCCTGGAATTCCCCAACTTAACTTATGAATAATCCTCCTCTCCCTTAATATTTACCTATAAGGTGAGCTATCCAAAATCTCAGTGGATGCATCCATCTCTTGAGAAGCCCTAATTCCTTCTTGAGTGAGTATTTTTACTCTGCAATAAATCTTCCTTCCAATTCCTTCCTTGGTCTCATCTCTGAATTCTTTTTCTGAAGGTAAGAAAAACCCAGAAATACTGAGTAGATGCCTCAGTCTTCTCTATCTCTCTGAGACGTCTCTATCCTTTGCCACCAACAACACATTGTTATAATCCATCCCACTGATTTTTTAAAAATCCATGTTAAACATTTCTGTCATTTCATTAGGATTGAAGATGGCTAATGAAAAGCCATTTCTGGCTTGGGAACTCTATATTTTGCAGAGCACGTCCAATAGATGCAGTTTTCCTTGGACAGTAAAGCTCCTATGTGAAAACCTGCCAACAAGTAAGGACACGTTAATGAAAAACGAATCAGATCCTCTCTCTTGGTGATTGTGACTGGGATATTATAAAACTAGAATCAGCATTTTGTTGAGGGGCAGAGAAGCTGGAAACATAAAATAGTCTATGATTTAGCAGGGCATTGGGAGCCCCAAGTGAGATGCTTTTCTGAGTCACGTGGGCGCTGAGTAAGCAGATCAAAGAGGATTCATGAAGTAGAGAACAGTGTTAGAAAGAAAGGGGCAGAAGCAGCAACAGGGACCATGTAGGGCAGAAAATTAGTGGATGCCTAGTGCCAAGGGAGCACTGAGAAAACCCAGAGCTTACATCCTCCAGGTCCTGAGATCCCTTGGCCATCTTTTTGTTGTTGTAACTTCCCCAAAACCATCTGGTATTTCCCTCTGAATCTCTGTTTCTATGCAAAGTGCAGAAAACATCTACTCAACACTATATAGGATCGGGTTGGAGATACAGTGAAGAGGAATCCTCTGAATGTAAAACTTGTTGAACTTCCATTTGCTGCATTGAGCTCAGAAAGGATGGATATCAGCAAAGCATAGCAGAAGAGACAAGCCTGGCAAATGTTTTTTGAGGCCAGTGTCCTGTAGGTGTCCAGTTCTCCCATAGATGTGTTTGGGTTGTGGCAATGGGTGATAACATGTCCAGTGATAGGGTTCTGTCAAGTTAAGGAATACTCCAAGAAGGAGCTTTGCAAGCCCCAAAGCACAGTATCCAGGATCTCTGTGATAATTATATATCACAGAATTTGGGAGGTAGTAGACACTCATAAATAATGACAAACAAATACATTTAACCTCTTTAAAACATATTAGGCCTTAAATAAATGTTATTTCTGTGTTGATTTAAGTGAGGATAAAACAAGAATAGGAATAGTTGCTGGAATATTTGACTTCAGCAGCATAATACATTTACCAGAGAACTTGATAGTATTAGATGGCAATTCTAAAACACCAAGGAACAGATATCCTCCCCATATTCAGAGGGAAATAGTAGACATCATAAAGGCACATTAAGATCTTGACTGGCATGTGCTCAGGTTTGGCCCACAGGATCCCATGATTTCTTTACAGACTCCAAGAGCCAAAAGAAGCCCTGATCTAGAAGGAAGGGGTCTGGAGATAGTTGCTAGACATTTGCAATTCCACTGTGGGCCTGGTCCCTTGAGAATTCCATCACAAGACAGAAACACCCATGAGTGTCTGGCAAATGTTTGGTAAAAGGAGGGACAATGGAAAAAACGGAGATATTAAACACAGAGAAAATGTCTTTGGGAAGACAAACAAAAGAAAAGGAGACACTAATTGTTCAGGTGCAAATGTGTACTATTTCAAATTATTTTCAAATAAACTGGAACACCCAATTTCTTTAGAATGTAGTTGACTATTCTTACCTCTTTTTGAAATCCATTTGCTCTATCAGTTTAAAAAAAGACATTAAATCATAAAAGCACTTTCAGTTCACTTTTTGAGTGCATGTTTCAAAAGAAACAAATCAAGGTGGATTCGTTTTGGTTACAAATAAGTTTGTTTACAAATAAGTAACATAAATAAGATGTAGGCTTATTTTTCTGTTGTATAAAAAAATCTAGGAGTACGTAGTACAAGGATTGTCAGAACCTAGGTTGTTGTTTGTTTATTTGTTCCTTCAGGTTCATCCTGTTTAACACTTAGTGTCCATGGACACTTAGTGTCCATGAGCAAGGTCATCATATAATCATAATATGGCCATTGCAGCTCTAACTATCACTGTTGTATTGCAGGCAGCAGGAAAAAGGGAGTAAAGGCAAAAAGATACATCATTTTGTTAGTTCTTCCAATGAACATTTCCCAGAAGCCTTACTAGTAATAACCATTTTGTTGTTGTTGTTGTTAGGTGCCGTCGAGTCGGTATCTGACTCATAGTGACCCTCATAGGGTTTTCAATGGCAGGCTGTTTCAGGATTGCTTTGGGAGTGGATTGCCAGGTCCTTCTCCCATTTTTGCGGTGCTGGGAATCGAACTTGGGACCTCAAAGACTGCAGCGCAGCGCTCTACCAACTGAGCTAAATCCCAGCCCCAATAACCATTTTATAGTCTACTTATTACCTATATCTTCAAGGGAGGGTGTGAGATTAAGGGCTTCAGTTAAGTACACTGCCACACTAAATAAGACAAAAATTCTACTAGAAAAAAGAAAGAAAAGGAAAGGAAGGGAAAATGGATTTCATTTAAGCAGCTAACATTCTTCCCACTTGTATACTGCAAAATTAACCACAAGTGTAGAAATAATATTTTTGTGTTACTTTATAATTTTTGAGAATTATATGTGCCAATATATGCTTTGGCCTTTTCTAATAAGCTTGGGATCAATGATCATTCAGTGACTAGTTCCTACTTCAGGGCTTTCACACACATTATCTCATGTTGTTGTTAGGTGCCATTGAGGCAGGTCCAACTAATAGCAACCCTCATAGGGTTTTCAGTGGCTGACTGTTTCGGGATTGCTTCAAGAGTAGATTGCCATGTCCTTCTCCCATATTATCTCATATACTCCTTAAAATGATTCTGTGAACTAGATGTTATTACTTAAAATTTGAAGATTTGAACAGAGATGTTTATTGTTGTTAGGTGCCATTGAGTCAGGTCCAACTCATAGTGACCCTATGCACAACAGAATGAAACATCCCCTGACACTATGCCATGCACAAAATCTTTTTTATGTTTAAGGCTATTGTTGCAGTTCACTGTGTCACTCCATCTAGTTGAGGTCTTCCTTTCTTTCATTGATCTCCCAACTCTCCCAAGCATGATGTCCTTCTCTAGGAATTGGTCCCTCTTAAAGCCAATCTACCCTGGCCTCTGATCCCATCTGATCTTAGAATCTAAGCAGGGTCAGGCCTGGATAGTTGTTGGATGGGAGGCTGCCTGGGAACACCAGGTGCTGTAGGCTTGGGAGAAGGACCCAGAATCCCACTCCCAAAACAATCAGTCATCAAAAACCCTATGAATAGCAGAGAAGCACAGACATACTGACGGACATGGCACTGTGTTGGGGAATGTTTTGTTCTGTTGTACATAGAGTTGCTATAAGTTGGACCCGACTCAGTGGAACCTAACAATAACAATAACAGAGATGCTTGGCATTGTAAAAAGAACTTGTCCAAGGTTACAAAGCCAGGAAATAACAGAATTAGAACCTAGCTGCAAGTCATCTGATTCTGATTCCAGGGTCATTTCCATAGTCTTACTTGCTCTAGTGACCCTTCCTGCTACAGATACATTTCTTTCTCAGCATGTGTCTTACAATGGGAAGTTATATACATTTATGCCTAACTGCCATTGCCTCAACCTGCCTTAGTTATTAACTCAAGCCCATTATGCAAAAATAAATCAAGTGCTTATCTCTTCTACCTAAAATTAAGAAAAACACATAAAATGCCCGTGTGCCAAAATGGTGAATTATCTCAAATCATAAGTAAGACCAATGCTATGTTCTATGGCAGAGAGAACTGTACAACATGAACACTTAATTTTCATTGACCTAAAAGTCCTGAGCAACTAGTTCATCATTTGTTTTCATTTATTCAATGTGCACTATAGTAAGGTGAATCTCTTAAAGAAGGATCCAAATGTGGTGTAGTATTTCTCAATAGATCCCATAGGCACACCCTAAATGAATATATTGACCACCCTTCACTAAAATACTCAGAAGTGTCTGCATACTCAAACTTCATGAGTACAACTTTCTTTGAAGCAGTTCAGTTTTTAACCTAAAAGTTGAAAACCTAAAAGCATCATGAGTATTTAGCCTGGTGCAGTTGGTGGGGATAGTGACATAAGGAAGGATTCCCCAGTCTCTGGGCTGCAGAACAGTAATGGTCTGTGGTCTGTTAGGAATTGGGCAACAAGCCAGTGAAGCTTCATCTGTATTTACTGCTGTTTTTCATAGGCTTATATCCCAAAACCATTCCTCACACCACCTGTGGAAAAACTATCTTCCATGAAACCATTCCCTGGTGCCAAAAAGGCTGGGGACTCCTAACTTAAGGAAGTATATCAGATGCAGTAAAACTTAGTCTTAGGACATTTGTCTGTGAGGTTAGCCCTTAGATAAATCTAGATTCTATCTACAAGATGATTTCAACAAAATAGGGAAAGCAGGGTAAGAGAAAGCTTCAGGCAAGAGAGAATCATGGAAAATTACTGGAGGGATGGCCTCTTCAAAGTTAGTTAATATTGATTAAAACTAAGATCAATAGAAAGTGTTAAGTGACTGAGAGGTAATGTTTAAGAGAAAAGAAACATGTATAAATCCCAAATATTAAAAAAAAAATACCACCTAGCAAGGTGGCACATACCATTAATTCCAGCAATTCTGGATGTGGGGGCAGGAGGATTGAAAGTTCAAGGTCAGAGGCAGACTGTGCAACTTAGTGAGACTCGGTCTCAAAATACAAACTGAAAAATGGGCTAGGGATATGGCTCAGTTGTTGAGCCCTTCCACAAAGCATACATGAGACCCGTCAACTCTCTAGTACTGAAAAAGAATCTAATTTAAAAAAAAAAACACCTAAGTCATATTAAAGATAATATTTTTTTTTAAAAAGGAAACATGTAAATTTTAAGAAAGATGTTAGAAAATGATCAAATGTGTTACTTATTAAAATGCATATGAACAAAATTGATATCTAGATTAATAAGAAGAATGAAAGTCATCTTTACTTTTCTTTATTGATATATGTTGAAAACAAGAAATGACAGTTTTCTTAAAAAAAAACAGAGAAACAAAAAACCCAACTTCACCTTCAATTGAATAAGAAAAAGACATTGTCAAAAATGAAAGTGATAAAGCACCTATATTGTTAAACAATGATATTTACATCTAAGGCCAAAAGGTGCCAGAAGTGACACAGAGCCCTCAGGAGCTGGCCTGACTGTTTAACATGGCACAGTATTGAAAAGATAGTCTAGCGGTTCTTTATTAGTAATGAAATCAAACTCTGTGGGCTGGGCTTGGGAAAACGCAGATGATGTCCCTCCAGAGACCCAACCTGAAACCAAAGACCAGTGGGAGAAGTGAAGTGGAAGGAAAAACAGACAGACACATCATTTCCAATTGCCTATGGCCTATGCTGCCTGCAGCTGTAGCCCTGTGGCATCCGATCCCGTCAGATCTCGCAAGCTAAGCAGGGTCAGGCCTGGTTAGTACCTGAATGGGAGACCGCCTGGGAAGCTGTAGGCTTGGGAGAAGGACCTGGCAACCCCCTCCCAAAAAAAATCAATTTGCCATTGAAAACCCTATGAACAGCAGAGAAGCACTGACAATAGTGTTTTCCCTGTTGTACAGAGGGTCGCTATGAGTCGGATACCGACTCGACGGCACCTAACAACATGGCCTATGCTGGAAGACTAGGGAGGCTGCTGGTGGTGAGGCACAGCCAGCTAGGGTGAAAGTCACTCCTTTTTATTTCACAAGGGCTGTGACCCTGTGAGCTACTCAGGAATAGAGAAGCCTGTGCCCATAACCAAAGATTAAGAGAAAATAGATTTAGCAAAGGTTATTTTTTAAAAACTTTTAAAATCCAGATAGAAATTCAAGCTGTCCTTTCTTTCTATCTATCCCTACACCCACTAGAAATAGCCTGCCCCTTTCTAAAGTCAGTAATAAGGAGAAATGAACCAATCATAGACTTATGAATAAAAACCACCAACAAAAAGAGAAAGGAATATAAGCAAAAGGTAGAAGGAGTACGTACAACCCAAGAGAAATTAAGGAATCAAATAAAAAGATCCCTAAACTCAAATTTTAAACATAATCTCAAAAAAATAGAGCATGGTATAGATTATAGATACAGACATTTGAGTAACAGGAGGGAAAAAAAAAGCAAGCTTTCTAAAAACAAGATTTAAAAAAGAGAGAGAGAGGGTCAGAGTTTGGTACCATGTGACTGTAATCCCAGCACTAAGGAGGCTGAGGCAGGAGGATTGAGGGTTTAAGGCCAGCCTGGGCAACATAGCAAGACCCCATCTAAGAAAAGAAAAGAAGAAGGAAGGGAGGGAGGGGGAAAAGAAAAAGAAAAAACAGAGGCATGAGAAACACCACACACCTGCTCCCCAGCCAAACAACTACAACTGGTGAGAATTATATGTTTTTTTCAGTGTGAAATCCTTTGAAATAGCCTTAAGGGCACATAGAAAACAAAGAAACTTTTTTTTAAAATCTACTGAATCTTGATATAAGAATGTTGAGAACTTGTGGCCCTTGAGCCATGGTCTATTCTCTGCCTCCCCAGTGCAGCCTGACAAAAGATTTTCTCCCATCCCCAGTAAAGAGTTCTGGTAGCATCCCATTTGAGAGCACTCCAAAACCCTCCCAGTTTCAGGTTGTAGAGGCTGTATTTCCTGCTACTACAGCCAAGAGGTCAAGAGCTCCCTCCTCTCTTCCTCACAAGTCCCCTTCCTAGAGCAGGCTCAACTCCAAGAGCAGCAGGCTGAGACCCCTGGGCCCTGATCACCCTCATCCTCACTCATTCAGGGAAGAGGTGGCTTCACACAAGGAAAAGCAAACAAGGAAGACCAAAGTCTTGGTGCTTATCATTAATCAGGAGTTTCACTCCAAGGAAGGGGGGAACTGTCCCCACCAAGTACTCTGTAGCAAGGATGAAGAGGTTTTGCCTATGGATGAATAACTCTCATCCCAAGGTACTGACTTTATTTGAAACAGAGTAAGGAGGAAGCTCATGCCTAGGAGCACTCTCAAAAACATTTCAACATCACATACCAAACAATTAAAAGGAGGCTTGCAGCTCCATGAGGGTGACAAGCTTCAAGATCTTGGCTCTGTAAAGGTTTCTTAGATATGACACTAAAGGCACATGTGATAAAAGAAGAAATAAATTGGACTTCAACAAATTAAAAACTTTAATGCATGAAAGGACATTATCAAGAAACTGGAAAGACTACTGCATAATAAGAAATAATATTTGTAAGTCATGGATCTGAAAGGATCTGGTATTTAAGAAAATATGACAAAGTCTTATAACTCAGCAAAACAGAATACAATCCAACTTAAAAATGGTCAAAAGACTTGAGTGGTATGTCTCTAAAGAATATATACAAACAGAAAACACATACATGAAAAAAATACCTCACATTTCTAGTCATTAGGGAAATGCAGATCAAAACTACAATGAGATACCACTTCACACCCACTAGGATGGTTATAATAAATTTTTAAATGAAAAATAAAAAGTGCTAGGATATAAAGAAATGAGAACCCTCACATATTGCTGTTGAGTATGTAAAATGGCATTCCCACATCCAGTGAAAACAATTGGGTAGTTCTTCAATAATTTAAACATAGAATTATCATAAGAATCAACAATTCTACTTCAAAAGAATGAAAAACAGATGTTCAGACAAAAACTTATATATAAATAGGTAAAGCTCTACTATTCATAATAGTCAAGAGGTAGAAACAACCCAAAGGTCTATCAACTGTTGAATGGATAAATAAACATTCCACACAGTGGAATATTATTCAGCCATATAAAGGAGCAAAGTATAGACATAAGCTCCAACATAGATGAATTTTGAAACATGCTAAGTGAAAGGAGCTTGACAGAAAAGACCACACATTTACATTCAATATCCAGAATTAAGAGAGATCCACTGAGGTCAGAAGGAAAGTGAGAGAATCCTAAGCAAATTCCTTTGTTCAGGTTTCTTTTTCTGCAGAACCAGACTTTATACAAAAGTTCTCTTCCAAGACTAACCTTTGCCATCAGTGTACAAATTAGAACCATTGCCATTACCATCAGTCTTTTCTTCTTTCTTTAATAAAGAAAGATTGCCTCACACTGAGTTCTGCTCTATGTTCTCAGCCTCAAAGAGATGGAGGTGTGGGCAGATTGGGAATATGGATCTCATCCATTGTTAAGTAATAATTGGCAGAGTATTTGGTAATTTTTCTCATATGATATCTCTTTCCCTCATGTAAGTGCTTTAGTATCTCTGACTTGGATGGATGGATAGATAGAAAATCTAGTGTCTAAGCACATCAACATTCACTACAACTTGAGAAACTCAAGTGTTCTATAAAGAACCTGCCGTCTCTTCTCAGTACTCATTCTTTACTTTAATTGCTTGACTATAAAAGGAATAATGAGTCCTAACTTCACTGGTGAACAATCACTATGGTATGTGTTATACACTGACAACAGAGAAATGCAAAAGCAGAGACTGATATAGTGACATATGTGAGCTATAATCAGAAGTTCATTTTCACTGATTCCTGTTTCATCAAGTTTCTCCCAGGGGACTGTGGATATTTTAATCTAACAAACACCTAGCTTGATGCACCCCCATGTGCCTAACAATTTGTCATGCTGTGGAGGCTTGCATGTTGTTGTAACACTAAAAGCTATGCCACCAATATTACAGATGCCAGCAGGACCACCCATGGTGGACAGGTTTCAGCTGAGCATGCAGACAAAGACAGACTAGAGAGAAGGACATGGCTAACCCACTCCTGTAATTATTAGCCATTGAAAACTCTACGAACAGCAGAGAAACACTGTCAGATACAGTGCCAGAAAATGAGCCACAAAGGTTGGAAGGCATTCAAAAGATGACTAAAGAAGAGTTGACTCCTCAAAAGAGAGTCTACCTTAATGATGGGAATGGAATAAAGCCTCAGGGACCTCTATTAGCTGATATGGCACAACTCAAAATGAGGAGAAACAACTGTAAATATCCATTAATAATTGGAGCATGGAATGTACATCGTATGAATCTAGAAAAACTAAAATTGTCAAAAGGGAAATGGAACACATAAACATCAACATTCTAGACATTACTGGGATAAAATGAACTGGCTGGGGCCATTTTGAATCAGATCATCATATGGTCTACTGGGCCAGGAATGACAGATAAAGAGAAATGGGGTTGCATTCATCATCAAAAAAAGGCATCTTAAGATCTTTTCTGAAGTACAATGCTGTCAGTGATGGAATAATATCTATACACCTATAAGGATGGCCAGTTAATATGGTTATTATTCAAATTTACATGGCCACCACTGAGGCCACAAATGAAGACACGGAAGATTTCTACCAGCTTCTGCAATCTGAAGTAGATGAAAAATGCAATCAGGATGTACTGATAATAACTGGTACCTGGAATGCAAAAGTTGGAAACAAATAACAATGCTCAATAGTTGGAAAATATGGCCTTGATGACAGAAACAATGCTAGAGATTGTATGATAGAATTTTGTCAGACCAAAATATTTTCATTGAAAATACTTTTTTTTTTTCAGCAGGGCACAGTGATACACGCCTGTAATCCCAGCGGTTCGGGAGGTGGAGGCAGGAGGATCGCAAGTTCAAGACCAGAGGCAGCCTGTGTAATTTAGTGAGACCCTGTCACAAAAAGTAAAAAAAAAAAAAAAAAATGGGCTGGCAGTGCAGCTCAGTGGTCCATAACTTGCAAAGTATGCAAGCACGAGGCCCTGGGTTCAAGCCCAAGTACCGCAAAAAAATAAAAAATAAAAAAATAACGGGAAAAAAAGAAAAAGAAAAAGAAAATACATTTTTTTTCACCAAGATAAATGGCAACTATATACATAGAATTCACCAGATGGAACATAAAGGAGCCAAACTGGGTACATTTGTGGAAAGGGATGATGGTAAAGCTCAATATCAAAAATCAGAAAAATACCAGGTGCTGATTGTGGATCAGACCTTCAATTGGTCATATACAGGTTCAAACTGAAACTGAAGAAAGTTAGAACAAGTGTACAAGAGCCAAGATATGACCCTGAGTATACCCCACGTGAGTTCAGAGACTACCTCAAGAACAAGTTTGATGCATAGACACTAATAATTGAAGACCAGACAATTTGTAGCATGGCATCAAGACATCATTCATGAGGGAAAACAAGAGGTTATTAAAAAGACATGAAAAAAAAAGAAAAGACCAAATTACATATTAAAAGAGACTCTGAAACTTGCCCTTAAACATCAAGCAGCTAAAGTAAAAGGAAGACATGATGAAGATAAAAAACTAAACAGAACTTTTCAGAGGGCAGCTTAAGAAGACAAAATCAAATATTATAATGACATGTGCAAAGAGCTGGAGATAAAAAACCAAAATGGAAAAGCATGCTCTGTTTTTCTAAAGCTTAAGGAATTGAAGAAAAATCTCAAGCCTCTGGTGGTAATAGAGAAAGATTCTTCAGGGAAAATAATAAAGACTGCAGGAAACATCAAAAGAAGATAGAAGGAATTCAGAGTCATTATACCAAAAAGAATTGATGGATGACCAATAATTTTAAGAGTTTGCATGTGATCAGGAACCAATGGTATTGAAGGATGAAATGAAAGTTGCCTTGAAGGAATTGACAAAACACAAGGCTCCAAGAATTGATGTAATACTAATAGAGATATTTCAGCAAACAGATGCGACACTGGAAGTACTTGGCCAACTGACTGGAACATATTTGTGCCTATCCCCAAGAAAGGAGATCCAACCAAAGTGGAAATTATCAAGTGATATCATTAATATCACATGCGAGTAAAATTTTGCTAAAGATCATTCAAAAGCAACTGCAGCAGTATGTAGACAGGGAACTTCCAGAGAATCAAGCCAGATTCAGAAGAGGGCATGGAACCAGGGATATCATTGCCAATGTCAGATGGATATTAGCCAAAAGCAAAGAATACCAGAAAGATGTCTATCTATATTTTATTGACTATGCAAAGTTATTTGACTGTGTAGATAATAATAAATTATGGATAACATCATAAAGAATGGGAATACAAGAGCACTTAATTGTACTCATGGGGAATCTGTTGGACCAGAAGGAATTTGTCCGAACAGAATAAGGAAACACTGCTTGGTTTAAAGCCAAGAAAGGTAAGTATCAGGGCTGTATCCTTTTACCGTACTTCTTCAATCACTATGCTGAAAAAATAATCTGAGAAGCTGGACTTTATGAAGAAAAACATGACAACAAGATTTGAGTAAAACTCAATAACAACCTGCATTATGTAGATTACACAATTCTGCTTGCTAAAGATGAGGAAGATTTGAAACATTTACTGGTAAAGATCAAACACCACCACCTTCAATATGGATTGTGCCTCAACATAACAGAACAGAAATCCTTACAACTGGGTCAATACACAACTTCATGATAAATGGAGAAAAGATTGAGGTTGTCCAAGATTTTCCTTTACTTGTTTCTACAATCAATACCCATGGAAGCAGCAGTCAAGAAATCAAAGGATGAATTGCATTGGGAGAAGCTGTTGCAAAAAACCTCTTCAAATTGTTGAAAAGTAATGATGTCACATAGAAGATGAAGGTGCACCTGACTCATGCCGTGGTATTTTCATCCACATCATATGATTGGATTTCAGCCACATCATACTGGAGATTGAATAAGGGAGACAGGAGAAAAATTGATGGTTTTGAATTATGGTGATGAAAATAAATATTCAATATGCCATGGAATGCTAAAAGAACCAACAGATCTGTCCTATAAGAAGTTCAACCAGAGTGCTCCTTGGAAGCAAAGATGGCTGGACTGCATCTTACATATTTCAAACATGTTGTCAGGAAAGACCAATCACTGGAGAAGGACATCATGTTTGGGAGAATGGTGGGTCAATGAAATAAAGGATGACCCTCAACCTGTTGGTTTGACACAGTGGCTGCAACAATGGGCTTAAACATAAAAAACCATATGCCTGGCACAGAACTGGGGAGTGTTTCATTCTGTTGTGCATAGGATTGCTATGAGTCAGACACAACTGGATGACATCTAACAACAGGGCTAGTGCAAAAGCAGTTCTGGATCTATGCAAAGGAGACCATTTGCCTTGATTTCATCCTCAGATTAGGAAAACCTCAACCAAAATGTCGTCTTAGTCTGCACAGAATGTTCACTTTTGCTGCTTCCCAGGAAAATGACCTCATTTTTATCTGAGATGAGGCTGCAGAAAGGGCTTGTTGCTTCCCTGCCTTTCCTTTCCAAATGCTCGCTGACTCTCCAAGCTCCACAATTGCTTTCAGTTCCATCCTGTTAGTTCTGAGACAACTTCACAAAGCCACATGCCATAGACAGAAAAGAATTGCCCCAGTTCCTCCGAGGCTCTGGACAAAATAGAATAGAATCATCTCAGAGGCTGGAAAAACCCACATGAACTCAGACTGTCCAAATGACCCGGGGCATCCCATGGCACCTGAAACCAGCACGAGTACGCAACACTGCTTAGTTATGAGGCATGGTCAGGAAATAAATAAATAAACAAATAAATAGTCTTGACGTTCACAAAATAAGCCCATAAGCCACCCCAGTCCCAGCCGTGCAGGGCTCCACGATGTCCTCGTGCATTGTTTTGTGCTGAAAGCCCATAGCCCGTGGGGCTTTTCATCGGCTCCTAAATCCACTGCTGCTCAAGCGTGAAATATCTTTGGATTCCATTAAAAAAAAATAAATGTGCTAACAAGCTGTTAAACCACATTTTACAACAAACGCATCAAACTGATGACTTTGCTTCAAAAATATGAACTCACTGAAATAATAAAGGCTTTGTAGAACATGGATAAATGAAGTGATTACCTCACAGTGAGGGAAATCTGCGAGGCACATCACTGGGTAATCAAAAAAATAAGTTCTCAGTCCCTGGAGGAGCATGCACAATGTGCTGCCTTTGCCTCTCAACAAGCCCACAGCCCAAAGGGTTTGGACAGGAGGTGAAACAACACAGGTACCAAAAAAAGGAGCAGGCAGGGGTGGGAGAAAGAAATTCAGTCACTTGTTTGATTAACAAGACTTCTTGCTGGACTTAAGTACAAACAGCTGCCTGGACTCCAACAGCCAAGCCTAAATCTAAACACTCCACTGTTTACATAACCCAAACTTAATCAAGCAACCATATAATCCTCCAATTTAAAGTATCTCTAAGAGTTTCAGTCTAATGTTGGTTTTCTCACAAGCTGGCCCGTCAACATGCTGTTTGAAAATGCTATGGACTGTAGCTCGGTTTCCAAGCTTAGTGCATCTCCTGTGGGGTCATGTTTGGGGGAGAAGAGTTAAATAATTTGGGGTCATAAACCATTTCCTGTTATTCTTCTGTTGGCATAATGCACGGTATTTGCTGAAATCCAGAATCCAGGTTGCATTGTTAAGAAAGTTGGGTTTAATAAGGTTGATTACTATAGCACTATTGTTACTAATATTGTTAGGTGCCGTTGAGTTGTGTCCAGTGACTCTCACACGGTTTTAATGGTTGATTGTATCAGGATTGCCTCTGGAATGGATAGCCACGTCCTTCTGTTTTTGCAGTGCTAGGGATCAAACCTGGGTCCTCAGAGAGTACAGAGCAGCACTTTACCAACTGATCTAAACTCCAGCCCCATTGTAACTAATAAGGAAATATATTTCTTGGTCCAAAACTTAACAACTATGGGTAAAAATATTGCCATAGGAAATGTGCCCTGAGATGACAGATGAAGGTAGTTTCCATGAGCAAGAGGATGAGAAAAGGAAACTTGTTATGATAAAGATGTTGGAAAAACAAAAATGCTCATGAATATTAACTGAGGCTAGAAAGTGCAATGCCAACAGAAGCTGCATTGAGAAAAACTGGGTCCCCTGTGGTGGAATCAATATGGAGTGATGGACAGTATGGTGGAATCAGTATGGCGTTCATGGACTCCATGTAAAGATACATGTCACCTAACTCCAGCCCATTTGAAACAAAATAAAACCTGTATTGAGCTATAATTCATACACAATATAATTCACACATTTAAAGTATACAATTCAGTTATTTTTACTATGGTCACAAATTTATGTAATCATTACCACAATGACTTTTAGAACATTCTCATTCTCATCCCTCACCTACAAAAAAAAAACCTATACGCATTAGCTGTTACTCTCCTTTTCCCTCCAACCCCTCTATCCCTGGGAAAGCACTAATCCACTTCCTGTGTCAATAGTTTTACCTCCTGTGAATATTTCCTATGAATGGGATCATGCAATATGTGGTGTTTTATGACTGATTTCTTTCACTTGGCACCATATTTTTAAGGACAACCATTTTGGTCACAAATATGGGCCCAGTGTGGCCAGATCTTCCAAATGAGAAGAGATGTTGGGAGTGTCTCTTTTGTGAAATTCCCCAATATTTAAATATTGGTCCCCTAATTCAAAGTGAATATAAACTACACAGAATTCTATACTTGGATTGGGGGTGGAGATGGACATTAAGCAGTTACATTGGCATGCAGGGTTCATACATGAGCTACCATTTTGTTTTCTCTGAGGTTCATGGGACAGAAAGAAGGAAAAGTAAAAAATGAGACAAGGTTATGGGCTGGGAGTGTATCTCAGTGGTAGAGTACTTGTCCAGCATGTGCACGGCCCTTGGTTCAATCTCCAGCCTGTAAAACAAACAACAACCAACAAACACTATTGCTGGGCACAGTGGTGCATTCCTATAATACCAGCAACTTGGGAGCCAGAGGCAGGAGGATGGCAAACTCAAGGCCAAGAGGCAGCCTGTGCAACTTAGTGAGAACCTATCTCAAGATGAAAAACAAAAACGGGGTTGGGGGTGCAGCTTAGTAGTAGGCCATTGCAAAGTATGTGCCAGGCCCTGGGCTCAGCTCCCTAGTACCTAAACACATGAGGTGATAACTTAGCCAGATATTAAGTACCTAAAAGAAGAAGGGCTGCAGCCATACTACTGTGGTGTCTGATCCCATCGGATCTCAGAAGCTAAGCAGGGTGGGGCCTGGTTAGTACTTGGATAGGAGATGACCTAGGAACACCAGGTGCTGTAAGCTTGGGAGACAGACCCAGCAACCCACTCCCAAGAATCAATCTACCATTGAAAATCCTATGAATAGTAGAGAAGCATGACAATATTGTTTTGTCTGTTGTATATAGGGTTGCTATGTGTCAGACACCGACTTGATGGCACCTAACAACAATAACAACAAGAGAGAGAGGTGAGTTCCTCAAATAAGGGAGAGGTCAAAAGAATGAAAGATGAAAGCCTCTCAGACCTGGAAAAGTGGGGCTGGTGGGTGAGCTCCACGGGTAGCCTGTGCCACTCTCACACAGAGAACTGCAGAGGAGAAGGCTGTGCATCTGGAAGGCTGAAGCTAAAGAGGGGATAACTAATGTGAGTAAAGATTCCTGTGCCAAAACTTATCACAGAAAGATAAAAAAATGTGTCTTTTAAGTCTCATAAGTTTTAGCCAGAAGAAATCATTGGAAGAGTCTTTTTTCCCAATTTTTAAATTAGTGTGTATTAATTGTCCAAATAAATGGGTGTCATTGTGATGTCTTCATACGTGTATATAATGTGCTTCAGTAATATCCTCCTGTTACTCTCTCACTTCCCTCTCCTTCCCTCTTGCTAGTCTCTTTCTATTTTCATGTCTCTGTCTTTTTTAACTGGGAGTCTATATCTGAGAAAAAATATGATATTCTGAGCATGGTTTATTTAGCTAACATGATGATATCTACTTCCCCACATTTTCTTGGATATGATGTGATACTTTTCTTCTTTGTACTGAATAAAATTCCATTTTGTAGACAGGTCACATTTTCTTTATCCATTCATGTATTGATGGGCACCTAGGCCAATACTATAACTTGGCTATTGTAAATAGTGATTGGCAGAATCTTGATGGCCTGCAATGGAGGGGGATCTTAGCTCCACTTCTAGAAAAAACATACACTTTCCTAGAAAGGTTGACTTGATGGCATCTATTTTTCTAGGAATACAAATCCCAAATCATCCACCAATTTCCAGCTACTGTTAAGCTTGAGTTCCATATAGAACAACCTTACAGGGGTAGGAAATATCTAGTGTATACTAGGGAAAGAAGGAGTAAGAAGAACTATATCTGAGGGCTTGTCACCTTCTATCCCATGGCCAGGAGTCTGTCACTGAGGAAATCAAAATTTTTCTTTACTATTTCTATGATTTACTTTCTTTATAGATTTTCTTTTGGAAGTTTAAATGATTTGAATTTGGATAAAATTTAACTGCACTTAAAAAGTGTTTATTATTATGCAGGATGTGGTGGTGCAAGCCTGTTATCCCAGCACTTGGGAGGATGAGGCAGGAGGATAGTGAGTTTGAGGTCAATCAGGGTTATATAGTGAGATCTTATCAAAGAAAGAAAAGAAAAGAAAAGAAAAGAAAAGAAAGGAGGGAGAGAGAGAGGGAGGGAGGGAGGGAGGGAAGGAAGGGGAAAGAGACAGAAAGAGAGAGAGAAAGAAGGAAGGAAGGAAGGAAGGCAAGAAGGAAGGAAGGAAAAGAAAGAATGAAAAGCAAAACCAAAAATGTTTTTTATTTACCAATTATATGTTAGAATAGATTCAAAGAAGCCATGAACTTTACCCCCAGAAAATTCATAGAGTGCAAAATTGGACATAGTTCACCACAATTTAGTTTGTGGATATCATTAACATGAAAAAAGAGCTAATGAAGTACATCAGACTGGATAGAACTTGACATATTATCTACAAACAAAAATCTTACAGGTTACTTTTGAAAGTTTGATAATAAACTTCACTATTTTTCTTTAAGCCTGCAGCTATACTTCTCAGGCATCCAATCTCATCAGATCTCAGAAGCTAAGCATTTTGTCCCACAGTCTGGTTCTAGAAATTCATTTTAACTACATAATCCTAAGATTTACATAAAAAGAACATGTACTATCATGTAAGGCAAAGTAGAAAAAATGAAAACAAACTCAGTAACTGAAAAATAACAAATCAATTAAATAAAAATACTTTACATGATAGCAAATAATAACATATTCTAGAAGAATATGTGATGACATATGAAAATACGAAGCTTTATATATAGTGGGATCTCAGTTTTCTTTAAAACAAAAAAGTGTGTGCCTTGTGGAGGAAAATATTAGAAGGATACACATCAAAGTGTCAATGGTAGTTTTCATAGTGGAGAAAGGTCTGGAATAATAACTTTTTTTTTTTTTATACTTGGGGGCTGAGGTTTAGCCTGGTTGGTAGAGTGCCACTCTGTGGTGTCTGAGGCAGTGGTTCAATCCCCAACACTGCAAAAATGGGAGGAGGATATGGCAACCCACTCTCAAAATAATCCTGAA
Source organism: Pedetes capensis (assembly GCA_007922755.1). NCBI lineage: Eukaryota > Metazoa > Chordata > Mammalia > Rodentia > Pedetidae > Pedetes > Pedetes capensis. Next base: position 95,575 of record VMDO01002072.1, read on the forward strand.
ATAACCAGGCATCAAAAATCTTATGAGGGTCGTTATGAGTCAGACACCACTTGACAGCAGCTAATAACAATTTTCATACCTATATATGTGTTATTATATATTTTGATATAGGGCTTTTATTTTTCATATTTACTATATGTACCAGTTTCTAAATGTATATAGTTTCACAATGAATAATTTTATCACTTAAAAATTTTAAAGTAAGTATTATTCAGAAAAGATGAAAATCATTCTAGTTCTCTCATCATTTCTAAGAAGCAACTGAAGTTTGATTTGGAGAAAAATAGGTAGCATTTAATTGTTTTATTAATAAATTAAAAATGAAAATTAGTGAAATATGAACTTAAAACAAGTATTTACTTTAAAAGAAACATGACCAAAATAGCAAGAGAAAAAGAAAAAAGACAAATCAGACATCAATAAACTAAACTAAGAAGAGCAATAGAATTAATAGCTACAAATGCAGATAATTCTTACTGTTTAAAAATAGGTACCTCCATTTTTGTTTTTAGCAAAGGTATGCCTAGAGTCATTTTGATCCTGTTTTTCAAGTCAGTTTAATTCTATTTTTTTCCAAGTTTGTATTTGAAAATTATCAACCCACAAAAGAAGTTGAATGATCAGTGGAGGAAAGCATGAACCTAGAGACATCCTAGTGGCTGCTCGATGGGCATCATCCAACCCCTTGTGATCTCTGGTTCTCTGGTTTTGTAGTCTTTGAGACAGAAGGTAAAGCCAATGCCACTACAAGGTGGTAGGTCAAATGCAGAACTCTAATTATAGCTAGAACTCCATCAGGAATTCACATAGATAAAGTTTCAGTTATCACGTGATCATAATAAAAAAGTTCACAAAATTCATGGAAAAGTGAACCAACCAACCAGAGTTAGCAAGAAAAACATACACACTTATTCACACACACACACACACAAACACACACACACACACACACACACACAGACACACACACAATCTGTCCCATAAAGAGGAAGGATGTTAAATATGTTGGAGTACATATTACATATGTAAAAATATACATATATAAATACATATCATGGTATGGCATGTTTAAAAAAATATAAAGGTGTGTCAAAATTATGATCTAGAGCAAGTGACCAGTTAAAGTTGAAAAAGAAACAAAAGGTGGAAAAATGAAAAAGTAATTCAATTAGAAGATCTGTGGACACACTGGATTAATAGAAAATTAATTAACTAAAAGATACATCTAAAAAATCACCAAGAATGAAGCGTAGAGCATTAAGTGGCCAGAAAACAGAAAGAGGCACTAGGCACAAGGAAACTAAAATAAGAAGGTCTAACATACATTAGATTCAAACATCAGAAACAAAAATAGGAAGAGTGAGAAGGAAGGAATATTTAAGATATAAAATCTGATACATTTCAAAAATGAATGAAAGTCACACATCCTCAGATTCATGAAGCCGAAGACACCCTAAGAAAGATAATTAAATGAATTCCACATCTAAATATCTATTATAGTTAAGTTGCAGTTCTATAAAAGTAAGACCTTAAAAGCAAGTGGGAGTAAATAAGGTGTACACTGAGCAGGAAAGAGACATCATCTACAAAGAAAGAATAATACATTCTTAGCTGGTTTTCCAACAGTAACAATGGAAACCAAAGCAAAGACCTATCTTCAAACTGCTGAGAAGAAATATCTGCCAACTTAGAACTGCTTATAAATAAGCTACTTTTCAAAAAAATGTGAATGAAGTACACTCATCAGATGTAACAGAGATGTTTACTATTCATTTAGTGTGCAGGTTCCCCCTCCCCCCACATTTCCCAGTGAGGCAGGGCTGTGTGACTCATTCTGACCAAGGGCTCTAGTTATAAGCGAGATGGGTCACCTCCACTCCAATCTTGGACTGGTAGGTGAGAGCTGTCTAGGATGGCCTGATCATAAGACAGCAAAGCCATAAGATGAAAGTGTACTAACTCACTGTGTCTCTCCCTAGAAGAATTAGCCAGACAGAGTCACCTGACTTACACTTGACTTTTGTTGTTGTTTGTTGTTTAGGTGCCATCGAGTCGGGTCTGACTCATAGTTACCCTATATACAACAGAAGGAAACACTCCCCAATGACATGCCACACACATGTTTTTTATACATAAGCCCATTGTTGCAGCTACTGTGTCAATCCATCTAGTAGAGGCTCTTCCTTTTTATCACTGAAATGCTACTCTCCCACTTGACCTGGCTAAGGAAAAAATAAACATTTTTGTTTTAAGCAATTGAAATTTGCAGCATTTTTTTTTACTGACACATAAAATGTATACTATCTACAGATCCTCTATCCTAGGGAAGACAGACACACACATGAAAAACCAATGAAATAAGTTTTTCATAAATAGAAAGCAACATTTGAATAAGGAGGAAGAAGAGCAGGAGAATTGGTAGTGTTGAGGTTTTTGCCAAATATACCTCAGTAAAGATGATGAGGAAGAGCTCAATACACTCACCCAAGATCACTAAGCCAATGTGTGGTATAGTCAGAATCTAACAAGCCATAGTCCAAGGAGTCTTTTAACCAGTATGTGTTACTGTCTTAACTAGCACTTAAACTTCCTTTGACTTATTCCTTTGATACTATCATCAATTAAATTTAAATAGTTCCTTCTTTTCCAAGACAACCAAATACCCCTACGAGAGTCATGCTATTAATTTCACAATGTCAGTATAGTTACCTTCTTTGACTCATAAATGAAGATACTGAAGCTTTGAGAAAGAACAAGCTTAATGTGGCTCCTATCAGACTTCACCTAAACCAAGCCCCATGTTTTCTGCTTCCCATTTCTGTCCTTCTAGTGAGAACATTGAACATGTCATGTTTATATATTTATATATTTAATGGAGACATTATACATACAATGTTATGGAGAACAAAATACTAATGGGGTAAGAGGGCATTTGTCATACTAACTTTGAGAAAATGTTGACTTCTAGGCAATCTATGAAGTATTTCCCACCATGAAACCTCAATTCTTCAGAAGACCAAATTCTAGTAATGGAAAAAATGATTCAATTCAAATAAGAACATTGCACAGGAGAAAATAAATCTGGGATCAATAGGTTGAGGTTTTCCTACACTGTTTCAAAGATCCCTAGTAATTACCAAATGTTTCAGTAGCAACAGAAGTTAGATAAACAAAGGATAGAAGTGTACCTTACTTTCAAAATAATCTGAGCAATTATGACTCAGAGTCATACTGCAGACTTGAAGAAATCAGCACAATGTGCTCTTGTGGCTGAGAAGCCTTCAGAATCTTAAGCAACCTCAGAAAGACTATTGGAAACAGAGCAGAAAACGTTATCCATCCCATCTATGGAAACATGGTTTACCCACACCTGGGGCTGTATGTATCACTTGGTCATTATAGCTCAAAAAAACCAAGAACTGGCATGGAATCAACCAGAGAGGAGCTATTAAACTACACAAGGAGCTTCTTTATGAGAACAGACTGAGGAATAGCATTCTTCAGTTTGGAAAGACAAAGGCCTTAAAGAATATAGCAGAGCCTAAAATCATAAAATATTGGCTAACAAGAATATGGAGCTTACCCCCAACATTTAAAAAAGCTAAATTTAACTCTACCGCCCTCTCCAATTCTTTGTTTTTTAAAAAGGTTAAATTTAAGAGTAATAGGGAAAAACTCCCTGTGGTTAATAAGCATACTGAGTTTATAATCCCTTAATGTTACAGATCACAGAAACAAGTAAAGTTTAAAAATCCCTTCATTAATAACACCATGAATTTAGTCAAAGGCCAAAAAGAAATTAATTTGTGGATGACAGATTCATGATAGGTTTATAAATGGACCAACACGTGTTAGGTCATGATTTTCAGGCTTCTGATATGACATGAAAAGCAACAATGAAATGTCTTCTACTAGGTATTCTTTCTTATTATTGATGAAAACTAAAATTTATACTCTTGGGTTAAAAAGTTAAGTCAACTAAAAGTAAATAATAAATCCCTAGATTTATCTCCCAGGATTGCCTGAGGGGTTAAGACTCTCCATAATGTCCATAAGATTGGTCCCTAAACTCAGCCCTGGATATTCCCTTTCCAACTGCCATTCAGAGTGAACTGAGTGGAGCCTAATCTTTGTATATCCAGTGTGATTAAAAAAAAATGGTTAACACTTAAATTGAAAAAAAATATTACAGAAAAAGATCCATAGCTTTTAATCCCTCTCAAAATACCCACTCCTGGCTTCAAACACACTTATCCCATTGTTCTTGCCACTTTCTAAGCAGCTTTGGCCATCCTCCTTCATGAGTCTTTAATTGTGCTGCCATGGATGCCTCAATGTCCTGAATCAATTCAGAAAATTTACCCTTCATGATTTTGAATTTGGGGAAGAGCCAGGAGTCTCACAGTGCCAGATCCAGTGAATAAAGTAGATGATGTCCCACCGTAATGTTTGTATTTGACAGAAATTGTTGTAGCAAAAGTGATGTGTGACATGGAGTGTTGTCATGAAGGAGGATGAAACTGAAGATAACAAAAAGGACTTCCAGAACTGCTTCACAAAGTGGTGAGAATGATGGGATAAATGTGTTCAAAATTGAGGGGAATATTTTGAGAAAGATTAATGGCAATGAGCTTTGACAATAATAATCTCTCTTTATTTAAACATGTACCACATTTTTTCTTATCACACCTCATACAAAAGAACTCTGAAAAGGCCATCTGACCAGCTGACCATTTTGGAACTACTGGTAATTCCCAGTATTGTCTCCACCACTTTGTCCACACTTACCTCAATTCACTGCTCACCTCTTGGTGGAGGTAGGAAGACTTTAATAAGTATAGTCAGAGCCCTTTCGTAGCATTATAAAAGTTATTCCCAAAGAAAACTCATACAAGAGGCTGAATAAATCACCTCAATGGGTCAGTTATCCATACATCTCTGCATCTTGGGTTTAGGGGCTGCTGCTTCATTTCACAGCCTACACAGAGTGGAGGCACAATCAGGAAGGTGAATTCTATGATCAACTTGAGTTTGTCATCCTCTATCACTTGAAATGTTACTGTGCCAAGAGACATGTGATGGATTAAATTAAGAAAGGACAGAAGTAAATCCAAACAGAAAGTGTAAGAAACAGAGAACAAATCAGAGACACCATAAAAAAGAAGCAGTTAGAGGCTGAAAGAAGACCAAAATGGACTTATATAAGAGGATGGATTTTTTTTTTTTATATTTTCATGCTATGTTATTTTATGTGAGTTTCCCGGTCTTTTGAAGATCATCTGCTGGCAATTTTAAGGAAATAATGAAGCAACTGTTTTGTTCCAAACATTCTTCAATGAAACAAACTCCAGATTTAGGGGCTGTGGGTGAGCTATTGATATGAAATAGAAGAAACAATACTGTTTTAAGGAAAAACAATGTTTGACTAATGTCTACAGGTTCTCTTCAGTATGCTGTGATTAAAATGACATCTCCAGAGTTGGATTTGTTTGTTTGTAATACCATTGCTTTAATGTGGTCATTACTTCTAAGGTTTCCAGGGAAAATGCTTGAGGGGTAGTACTCTTCTTAAATATAATGTGTTTCATTCTCTTAAACATTTATTACTACAAGTCCTAGAATCTGGCTTCTCTATTATTTGAGGGATGGTTGGCTGTTTCCCAAGAAGGTGGTTTGATGATTCCAGGACACCACATACTTAGAATGGGTCTGCTAGGTAATTCAGAAAGTGCCAGGCATACTCCCTCAAGACTATTAAATGTGAACCTTGCGTTCTAATGTAAATGGACAGATGCTATTTTAATAGCAGACCCTTAATAGTGAAAATTGCCACCACACAAATGGAAGAGGCTGACAATCCAATAACCAATTACATTTAGTTTGGAAACAAGTGATATATTCATTTCTAGTAAATTGGCCTTTCTGGTTATGATTGCTTAGGAATGGGGCCATAGAGGGGTAGAAGGTAAATTTCTCAGGAGGATACTAGGTAATGAAATTGGATTTCAGTTAACTAATTGTGTTGTTAAAGGAATGGAACACAAATTCAACAGCTTCACATTCTTAGGAGTTTCAATCCGTGTGTGTGTGTGTGTGTGTGTGTGTGTGTGTGTGTGTGTACACGTGGTCATTATTTCCAGTATTTTTGCCCAGTAACTTACCATGAAATGCTTCTACTAGGAGTAACACTATCTGGTTAGATTTCATTGCCTTCCCACTTATCAATCTACCATACAATGTAAGGATACCACTAAAGTGAAACAAGCTCACCCAAAGAAAACCAGGCCAGACACCTTGCCTTTAAAGAAGCTCCAGGACCTTGAAATAATGTCATCTTGAAAAATAAGAATTTACTCTAAAATAGTTTCATTAATACCCTGGGATAAACTACCTCAAGCCACAAGTTAAAAGATAAAAAATTTAAAACACAAGTTTTAAATTTTAAAATATACATATATCTAATTTTCATTTCTACATCAGCTCAAGGTAGTAGCTAAAATTTGCCTTTACTTCATAACACATATCAGGCATTATTCTTTTCCACATATCGGGTAATAACTTTTCCAGGGTCACATAAGCAGGTGGGAATTAGGACTGTGATTTGATTCCACGGCTAAATTCTCACCATGTGTAGGAGAACTGTTGATTCTCTTCTATAAACATTTTGACATGAAGTACATTCTCAACATTGTACAGTTCCTTTTGAAAAATGGTGACTTAACCAACATCAACCACATTTGAGTATATCTGATAATAATAAACAATATTTTAAAAAAATGTTGAGAGGCACATACCTGTAATCTCAGCACTTGGAAGCCAAAGGCAGGGCAATCAAGAGTTCAAGACCAGCATGGGCTATATAGTGAGATCCTGTCTCAAGAATGTTGAGATGCTAATTGTGCAACTGCTATATTTAAAGTACTGCTGTAGCCATGGAAGTAGAGTGCTCTGTGATACATTCTTTAGTGTTTAAAACTTAAAGGGACTGTGAGAATTATCAAATTCAGATATCTCATTTTTCCATTAGAATATTAAAAACACAAGACGTTTCTGGCTTATAGCTTTTCGTTGTGGAATTGAGACAAGAACTCAGTTCCTTGAAATCTTACAACAATGCTTCTCCCATGATACAATTCCAAGAGGTATAAGACAAATCTTTTCCTTAAAGGAATGTACAGTCCAATTTAGGAGTCAGAACACTAAACAATATAATGATTTTCAAAAATAATGCAAAATTGAAATTCCATCAAAGATAGCAAGTTGCCACGATATACATTTTGGCCAATTAAGAGTTATGAATAAGAATGTAGGCTGGAAAGCCACCCTCAAGGAAAAATAAACTTGACCATTTGAAAGGTATCTGTAGCAGACAAGATGGGGAATTATTTACCTATAGTCATTATAAATTAACAAGTAAAAGTATCACATCAGGAAGACTAAGATTATAATGAAGATGCAAAAACTTGTTTTTTTGTTTTGTTTTTGTGGTACTGGGGGGCTGAACCCAGGGCTTTGTACATGCTTTGCAAGCACTCTCTCCCTGTTCTACCCTCTTAGGCCCCTTTTAATATTTTTATCTTGAGACAGGGTCTCACTAAATTATGAAGGCTGCCTCTGGCCTCGAACTCATGATCTTCTGGCCTCCACCTCTAGAGTTGCTGTGATTATAGGCGTGCACCACCGTACTTGGCTCTCAAGGAGAACTTGTAATGAGGCTTCTGTCCTGGATAATACCATACATCACTCTGATTTACTTGCACTTCTGTAGGCTTTTGTTACTAATGAATGTTAAATCATTATAGCACCTGGTACCCAGTAGGTGTTTTAAAGTATCTCAGATGAACAAGTGAATGGAAACTATGGTTAGAATTATAGATTAGGTAACATCAGAAAAAGGAAAAAAATAGTACCCTTGAGATTAAAAAACAAAAAAAAACACATAAAGGGCTCTACTCACTCTCTGCTATATCCAAAGATATCAACACTCCCAAAAAAGCATCGCTAGAGCCTTTTATCAGCACAGTCCTAATAACAACCTGCTTATCAGCCCACTGACATCATTCAGTAATGGTAAATGGCTTCAGACTGTGGAAAGCATTTGCCAACTAAAAGCCCCTTTCGAATTTGAGGTAGGGAAGAGGAGTTTAACAGAAAAGAAAGAAGACTGGAGGTGTGCATTAATGAGGGATTTTTCAAACATCCATACACACTTTGTAATAAAATGTTTCTAAACTGGGGTCATTTCCTGAACAGACAATGTAGCTTTTCTGAGACTCTTAGAGAATTGCTGGCTGGCTGAATCTCTCAACTAGTCTAAAACTATGTCCCCTCAGCAGGTGAGGGATAAACTGAACATCAGTTAATCAGACATAATAGAAGACTGAATCAATGAAGTAGTGCATGGTTAACCACTTGCAGAAGTCCTTCCAAGGTCACAGTGCTAGTAGTATAGCTCCTCATTCATACTTGATACAAACACAATTCATTAATAGATACTTAATGCTAAACTAGGCTGAAAGGGAAGTCTTTGTGCTGAGCTATGCTGAAAAGTTGAAATATAGTAGTTTGGTGTAAAATGATTAGTTTGATCTTATATGGGGGGGGAATAACCACAGTCCTTTGAACAGAAATGTGGAATTCAAAATTTTTTTTCTAATGCTGATGGTTTGAGAAATCTTCATTTTATGCTAGTTAAAGTGGGGATGGTTAACAGCTGTAACACCCTGGCATCTGATTTTGTCAGATCTTAGAAGCCAAGCAGGGTCATGTCTGGTTAGTCCTTGGATGAGAGATCTCCTAGCAATACTGGATACTGTAGGCTTGAGAGGAGGACCTAGCAGCCCATTATGGAAACAACCAGCCATTGAAACCCTATGAATAATAGAGAAGCACTGACAATAGTGCTGGGCATTGCATAGTGTCGGTTAATATTTTGTCAGCTATACACAGGGTCACTATGAGTTGGACTCATCTTGATGGCACCTAACAACAACAACAATAAAGTGGGGATGGGACAAAGAGCCATGTAGGACTTTTTGTTAAATAGATATTGAGGTAAGTATCATGTAGCCATTTTACCTGTGTGGAGACACTTATTCAAACTGGACCTAGACAAGGTCTCATTACCAATTTTTGATCCTAAACTAAGTCCTTTTCCCTCTTGGAATTGCAGAGCCAGTAACAAGACCATGCACTAATTGAGCAGTGAAATAGACTTTTATTTTTGGCCAAGAAAAAAGTGGGAAATAGACTAGCAAATCAACTACTTGGCCTGTTGGAGGTTAGGAGGATATAGATACAGAGTAAAAGAAATGGAGTTAAGGGGAGAATATTTATATCTTTTCAAGGAATGGGTAGACTTTCTGGGAATTTAGGGCCACCTCTCTTTGCTCCTTTTATGGTTCTTTCCTGTCCCGATGGCAATTATCAACTGTTGTGGTGCAGAGGATGTGTCATTTAGCGTGTAGATAGGGTTATAATGCCTGGAAGTCACTTCTACAGTCACCTTAGATCTGACCAGATGCTGCCAGCCCATCAAAAGAGGAACTTCTGTCCTACAGGCATCGTGTCCTCAGAGAAAAACAAGATTAAGGTAAGGTAGAAATTCAGCCAGGTCAGGTAGGCAGTATAAGATTAGGGCAGAGAAACAAGCTCTAAATTCAGATACCCCAATCTGTTTTTCAGCAATGACATGGAGCCTTGTCCAAAGCATCTCCCAGTGGATGCTACCAGTAGCTGAGAGAATAGGCACAAAAGTATAAATATTGAATGCTAGTGCTAAACAGATCAAGGAAATTAAAAAGTGGGGAGTGGAACAATCAGAAGCAGTGGGGATAATTGTCCATAAAGACAATTGTGTTTTTTCTTCTTCTTAGAAGTAAATTTATGAACTCAAAAGGAATGAAGTAGGACAAAATGAAGACCCCCTAAATTTAGGAAAATTCAGTATTGCCTTGGAAACCTGGGAGTATTTTCTGGATACATTTTTATTTCTTCTGCTTCTTTTGAGGCAGAGTCTCACTACATAGCCCAGGCTGGCCTGGAACTTGCTTTGTAGCCAAGCCTGGCCTTGAACTCACAATCCTCCTGTCTCAGGCTCCCACGTGCTGGGATTACATGAGTACACCACCATGCCCAGCTGAAACTCTTTCATTGTATATATTTAAGGTGTACAAGCTGCTGTTCCAACACATGCAAATGAAAGTGTTTGTTATAGTTAAGCAAGTTAACCTATCCATCATCTTCCATATTAGCTTTTTTTGTGTTAGAAGTGCCTAAAATCTACTCTCTTGGCAAAATTTTACTATATAGTATTCTTATCCATAGTCCTCATGCTGTACATTATATCTCTAAACTTACTTCTCTTACATAACTCCAAGTTTGTATCCTTCGACCTAGTTCTCTTTATTTCTTTTTCCTCTGGTAACAACCATTTCAATGTTTCTATGTGTTTGTTTTTTTTTCCCAGATTCCACATATAAGTGAGATCATGCAGTGCTTTTCTTTATGTGTCTGGCTATTCCACTTAGCATAACATACCCTTGGCTCTTCTGGCTTGTCACAATGGCAATATCTCATTTAAGCATGAAATATATGTGTGTGGGGTGTGTGTGTGTGTGTGTGTGTGTGTGTGTGTGTGTGTAAATAATTTTACATACATTCATCCATTGATGGATTCTTAAGTTGATTCCATATCTTGGCTACTGTGAATAATGTTGCAATGAATGTGGGAGTACATATATACCTTTCATACACAGATTTCATTTAATTTAGACACATGCCCAGTAAAGCAATTGCTGGATCATGTGGTACTTCTATTTTTTTTTTTTTTTTGAGGAACCTCCATATTCTTTTCCATAATAACAATACTAATTTGCGTTCTTGTGAACAACTGGCAAGGGCTCCCTTTTCGACACAACCTCACAAAACTTTGCTTATCTTTTGTCTTTTTGATAATAGTCATCTTCTCTGGAGTGAGGCAACATCCCAGTGTGGGCCTGATTTGCATCTCTCTGAAGATTAGTCATGTTGAGTAGTCTTTCATATACCTGTTGGCCTTGTATAAGTCTTCTTTTGAAAAATATCTATTCAGTTTATTTGCTTATATTTTAATCTGGTTGATTTTTGGCTGCTGATTTGAGTGAGTGAGTACCTTATTTTGGATACTAGTACCTATTGAATGTATGGCTTACAAATATTTTCTCCCTGGCCATAGGCTACATGTTAATTTTTTGATGGTCTCCTTTGCTGTACAGAAACTTTCTAGTTTGACATAGTCCTACATGCTTATTTTTATTTATGATGGCTGAAGTTTAGATATTATATCAAAAAATTATTAGCAAGGCAATATCAAGGAACCTTTCCCCTCTGTTTTCTTATAGGAATTTTATAGTTTTAGATATTAAATTTGGACTTTTAAATCCATTTGGTGTTGATTTTCCTGTATAGTGTAAGAGTCACATGTGGATATTAAGTTTTCTCAGCACTATTTATGGTGATTGTCTTTTCCTTATTGTATGTCCTTGGAATCTTAAATAAAAATCAATCATAAATGCGTAAGTTTATTTGTGGAATATTTCTATTTGTCTATGTATTTGTTTTTATGTCACCACCAAACTATTTGGATTAGTATGTTGTTGCTGTTGCTGTTTTTTTGTTGTTAAGTCAGGTCCGACTCATAGCAACCCTATGTACAACAGAACAAAACACTGCCCAACACTATGCCATGCCCAGCCAGCACTATGCCAGTGCTTCTCTGCTATTCATAAGGATTTCAATGGCTGATTGTTTTCAGGAGTGGTCTGCCAGGTCCTTCTCCTATTTTATGCAGTGCTGGGGATCGAGCCCAGGACCTCAGAGAGCTCAGACTGGCAATCTACCAACTGAACTCTACCCAGCCATTAGATTTGTATAGCTTCATAATATAATTTGAAATCAGGAAATGAAGAGATACAAATTATACTGAGTATGTTTTCCAACAATAATGGACTGACACTATACCAGTGAGAAAATGGGAAAATTCACAAATATATATGAACTAAATAAGACACTCTTGAACAACTAGTGTGTCAAAGAAGAATCAAAAAAGAATTATAAATTTATCTCAAAACAAATAAAAATAAAAGCACACTGTACTAAAATTTATGGGATACTGTAAAAGCAGTAATGAGGGAATTATATAGAAATAAACAACTACATTAAATAAGAAGAAAATTTTCAAATAAGCAACACAATTTTTCCTCTAATATCTGGTGAAAGGCAAAAATACCCATTCTGGTCACTTCTATTGAGCATAGTACTACAAGTACTAGCAAGAGAAATCAGAAAAGAAAAAGAAACAAAAGGTATTCAACTTGGAAAAAAAATAAGGTAAAATAAATGTGATTTGAAGATACATGTATATGTTTCTTCTACGCAGAAAACTCTGAAGATTTTACCAAAAATAAAAAATAAAAACTTGCTTGAACTAATGAATAAATTCAGTAAAATAGGATACAAAATTAGCATACAAAAATCATTTTCATTTCTTTATGTCAATAATTATCTTTCTGAAAATAAGAAAATGATTCCAATCATGATGGCATTAAAATGAATAACACACCTAGGAAGAATTTTAACCAAGGAAGTGAAAGATTTTTATACTGAAAATTATAAAATATTAATGAAAATTTGAAGAAGATATAAATAAATGGAAAAGATATACCCTATTATTAGATTGGGAAGAGTTGACATTGTTAAGATGTCCATGCTTTTCAGAGCAACATAAAGGTGCAGATACTCATAATCTCCCTGCCTCTACCTCCCAAGAGGCTGGGATTACAGACATGAGCCAATGAACTTGGCTTCTGGGAATGTTGTAATAAAGTTGTTTTCCCAATGAAAATTTTAAAATGGAAAGGTTAACAAAAAGTAATATCTTTACTTCCTCTTTGCTCAGGACTTCCACCCAAGCACCAGCTGAGGATATCCACTGAGTAGCACGTGGTCTGTAAGGACGCCTTGGTGTACTCATAAGAAACTGGATTTCAAGCACAGCCAGAGAAATGGAGAGTATGTCAGGTCTACAAACCATTCACCTCTAATGTACCTCTGAATGAGGCCATTAGGTTAGAATAAGCTCCTTTTTTGTTTTTTGTTTTTTTTTTTCAGTTGAACCCAGGCCCTCACACAAGCTTTGCAATGGCACTACCATAGAACCACACTCCCAGTCCATTTTTCACTCTTCTATCTTGAGACAGGGCTAGGGTTTAACTTGGTTGATAAAGTGCTTCTCTGAACTCTCTGAGCCCCAGGTCCTATGCCCAGCACTGCAAAAAGTTGGAGGACATATCAATCCACTCCAGAAGCAATCTCAAAACAATCAGTCATTGACAACCCTATGAGGGTCACTATGAGTCAGGTTCAACTTGAGGTCACCTAATAAGAACAATCTTGAGACAGGGTCTTGCTAAATTATGCAGGCTGTCTCTGGCCTTGAACTTGTGATCCTCCTCTACCACCCCAGTTGCTGGGATTACAGGCATGAACTACTATGTCTGGCTGAGAATAACCTCTTGTATACATCATTGTAATCCTTTGGCTATAGAGTATACCAACTACTCCCATCATCCTGAGGTGATTTCCCTGTGTGTGACACATATCCATGGCCATCACCATGAGAGAAGTCCCATGCCAGCTTTGTGAGTGCAGAGAATCCCCTAAAACTCCTTTAATTGAACAAGATAAAACTATATCAGGAACACTTGCAGCAAATACTCCAAGCCTCCAAGAGATATCTTTTAAAAACTCTCCTTTCCATTTTTCTGCAAGCAGATGTCCATGTTTCCCAGCACCATTTACTGAAAAGGCTATCCTTTTTCCAATTAACTTGCTGTGCTCCTTTGTTGAAAAGTAGGTGGCTATAGGTGTGTTGAGGTATTTCTGGGTTTTCTATTCTGTTCCAGATGTCTTCAGGCCTATTTTTGTGCCAGTACCAAGCTGTTTTTGCCACCTCTGCCCTCTAGTATAGCTTAAAGTCAGGGATTGTGATTGCACCTGCACTAGTTTTGCAGCTTAAGAGTGTTTTGGCTATATGGGGTCTTTTGTGATTCCATATGAATTTTTGGATTGTTTTTTCTATTTCTGTAAAGTCTGACAATGGAATTTTAATGGGGATTGCATTAAATCTATAAATTGCTTTTGGTAGGATAGCCATTTTTACTATATTGATTCTCCCTATCCAGGAGCAAGGAAAGTCCTTCCATTTTTTAGTATCCTCTGCAATTTCTTTCTTTAATGTTTTGAAATTTTCCTTGTAAAAATCTGAAGGGTCTTTGGTTAGACTGATTCCAAGGTGCATTTCTCAATATGCACAAGAGGTAACTCAAAATGGATAAAAGGCCTCAACATAAAAGCAGAAACTTTAAAATTAATAGAAGATAGGATAGGCAATATGCTCCAACATATAGGTATAGGAAAGTATTTCCTTAATAGGACTCCAATTGCTCAAGAAATTGCAACAAGTATAGATAAATGGGATTACATGAAATTAAAAAGCTTCTGTACAGCAAAGGAAACAAATAACAGAGTCAAGGAAATCCCCACTGAATGGAAAAAAATCTTCACATCATATACATCAGACAGGGGTTTAATTACCAGAATTTATGAAGAACTTAAGAAAAAAATACCCAAGAAAACAAATAACCCAATACACAAATGGGCAAAGGAACTGAACAGACAGTTCCCAAATGGAGAGGCCCATAAAGCCATGAAACATATTAAAAAAATGTTCAATATCCCTAGCCATTAGGGAAATACAAATTAAAACAACTCTGAAATTCCACCTTACACCAGTAAGAATGGCCAAGATCTATTAAAACAAATAACAACAAATGCTGGTGAGGTTGCAGAGAAAAGGGAACCCTTTTACACTGCTGGTGGAGCTGTAAAATAGTCCAACCACTATGGGAATCAATATGGAGGTATCTTAAAAAACTAAAAATACATCTACTGTATGACCCAGCTATAACAATATTGGGAATTTACCCAAAGGGAGATGAGTCATCATACCACAGAGACACCTACATCTCCATGTTCAATGCAGCACTTTTCACAATAGCAAGGATATGGAATCAACCAAAATGCCCATCACAGAAGAATGTATTTAAAAAACTATGGTACATATACAACGGAATACTTACCCAGCAATCAAAAAAAGTGAAATAACCTCATTTGCAGCAAAATTGATGGAATTGGAGAAAATTATTTTAAGTTAACAAACACAAGCTCAGAAAGAGAAATACCACATGTTCTCATTCATATGTGGGAGCTGAATCAAAATTTACAAGAAGGCAAGAATCCTATGTGGAGGTCGGAACATAATAAACAAAAAGCTAAAATGGACTTAGCATTGTTGTTGTTGTTGTTAGGTGCTGTCGAGTGGGTATCCGACTCATAGCAACCCTCATAGGGTTTTCAATGGCTGACTGTTTTGGGATTGCCTTGGGAGTGGATTGCCAGGCCCTTCTCCCATTTTTGTGGTGCTGGGAATTGAACTCGGGACCTCAGAGACTGCAGCGCAGCGCTCTACCAACTGAGCTAAGTCCCAGCCCCTCGACTTAGCATAGAAGGGACAATTTGGGGACCATAAAAGAAGGAGGGAGGGATCTACCAGAAGGAGGAAATCCTGGGAGAGGTGAGGGGAGAGAGGAGGAACAAGGAGAAGTGAGGAATGGGGAGGGGTGACCCCAGGGTGAACAGCCCAACTTTAATAGACCTGGAAATAATTATAATAACACCAATAATACCAAAAAATCATAACAATACAGATGGGCTAGAAAATTCATGAATAGTATTGACAATGTAAAAAGATAGTTCACTACAGAAAAAGTTTTGATCTTAAACATAATTGGGATCCAAGGATATATAGAAAAATATTACCACAAAAAGACAAGCAAATTGAAAAGAGGTCTTTGGGGGGGATGGGGGGAGAAAGTGCACAAGAGGGTAAGGGGGAACTTATCTGTATAATGTACAACAAAATTTATATATGGAAATATCACAATGAAATGTATGTCAGAATGAATCACATTAAGTTGTACATTAAAAATTTCCAATAAAAAAACTCTCCTTTTCTATACTTTTAAGCCCAAAGCAGAAAACCATTTATCTTGTTTTAGTAATTCTCCACAGGCTTTTGTCTATCAAGGGTAGTTCTTGGGTACTTACTGAATTTCTGGTTAGTTGCCATGTTCTTATTGGCCTTAAGAGCTGGGTAACACATGTGCTTTTAAAGGAAATATATTTTTCCATATTAAGTAATTTTAACATTATGTAAGAATTTTAATAATAGTTCCAAGAGATTCTATATATTCTTCACTCAAATATCCCATTGTCAATATTTTGTTACATTTCTTTATAACTCTAATACACACATGCATAAAGAATTTTTTTAAGGCATTTGACAGTAAGTTGCAGATCGCAAGCATCTTTACTCCTGAATAATTTTGTGTGTTTCTTAAAATCAGGAACATACTCGTGCATAACTAAAGGATAATTACCAAAATTAAGACATTGAAGATTAACACAATCTCTTTCCAAATTACATTAACTGATTCAATAATGCCTTTTCTAGCCAATCCTTCTCTGAATCCAGGATCACATATAGCATTGTGTTTCCATGCCATTTTAGTTTCTTTTAAGTGTCTTAATGGGAAGAGTTCTTCCACTTCTCACTTTCTATAAGATACTGACATCTTAGATGAATAGACAGACAGCTGCTATTTTATTGCTTGTCTCTTGTTGTTGTTAGGTGCCATCGAGTCGGTACCCGACTCATAGCGACCCTCTGTACAACAGGGGAAACACTATTGTCAGTGCTTCTCTGCTGTTCATAGGGTTTTCAATGGCAGATTGATTTTTGGGAAGGGGTTGCCAGGTCCTTCTCCCAAGCCTACAGCTTCTGGTGTTCCCAGGCAGTCTCCCATCCAGGTACTAACAAGGCTTAGCTTCCGAGATCTGACGGGATCGGATGCCACAGGGCTACAGCTGCAGGCACTTGTCTCTTAGTTTGGGTTTATCTGATGTTTCCTAGCATTAGGCCTAGGATTGTGTTTCCAGTTCATGAAAGTTTGGCAGGAACACTACCTAGTCAACTTGTTTTCATTATATCCCATGTAGACATATATATCAGTTTATTCCTTTTCCAATGATGTCATTTCTGATCACTTAGTTACCATTGTGTTTATCAGCTTTTTCCACTGTAATCAACATGAAAGATCTAGAAAATGTCTTCTTTTTCATCAAACTTCAAATTTTCTTTTTTAGCATCCATTGATAATTCTTATAAACTTGTGATTGTCAAACTCTTCCATTTGATGAAAGCAAGCTCTTCCTTATACTAGAATCCCAACTAGTAAATTCACTTTTAAATGTTAGAATTGGCAAGAAACTTGACATCTGCTTTAATGGCTAACCTGTTAGACCAAGATTTTCTAGTCAGCCTCAGTTTTCTTTCTAGCATTACAACTGGGAGCTTATTCAAGGATTCTTGCAAGTATAATAAATTCCTTTTGTATAGCAGAGCTGTTCTATACAATGTTTTTACCTATATATTTTTTACTTTGACAATATACTGTGTCAAAAAATATATGCACTTTTTAAGAGATGTTATCTATGTATTACTTTTCAAAGTTGAATTACAGTAGTATAGTATGACATTTGCTCAAAAGATGGTGTTAATTAAATGAATGCTGGTACCTACTAGAATATGATGCCTTCTTAAAACAGCAAAATGGAAAGTTTTCATTCCAAAATGTGTATATATTCTTGGCACCTTCTATATATGAGCATATACTACCTGTCAGGCACTCTTTGTGATGCTTTACAAATTTAAATATTTTAAGACTTATTTAAGACATTATTATGAAATAAGGTAGGTACTATTCCCATTCCACAGATGAGAAAATGAAGACAGTAGACTTGAGTAGTATATTAAAGTTCAAGCAACTTACAAGATGACAATCTTGACCCAAAGCAACATGGCACCAAAATCTGCTTCAACATAGGTGCACAAATTCTTTCTTCTCCAATCCTAAAATGCTTTAACTTTGCATCAATCAATGAAAGTAGTATGCTTGACATTTGCTTGACATTTTTAACTATTGATAATAAATGGCCTCCCAAAAGAGAACGATCATAATAACAGAGTGAACCCAGAAAATCCAGTTAAGAAGAAGAGTAAAGAACTAATAGAGCCAGATCAGGAAGGTGGAAACAAATCTGTGCTGGAGATTGAGAAGGAAATTCTTCCTTATGGCCTCAGGGCACTTGCCTTGATCCTTCTAGAATTGGTAGGAGAACCTGAGTTACTGATGAGGTCCTTTGGTATGCAGAGGCCTAGGGAAGAGTCAATGCCAATTTGGGGAGCTCATCCTTAGAGACAGAGATGCAATGAGAAGTCAGAACAATAACACAAGGTAGCAATGGATAGATGAAGATTTGGGTCATTAGCAAGAATGGCTGTGAGAACATCAAGGTACTGGCTCCTGATCCTCAACCTTGTCAGCCACCAGTGGCTTCCAGTGTAGTTGAGGTTCCAACAATTTTACTGGTGGTATTCAGAGAAAAATGAGACATCTTCAGCTTGTGGAGGAGGTACTCATGTCCACCACTTCATTGCCTTTCTCCAAGCAATGTGACAGCAGCTACAACCAGATTGGATGAGTTATATACATTCAGAGCAAGTGATTTAAAATGCTGCAGACCACGAGTTTGCAAATGTACTCCATGGTCCCTCTAGACACTATGTATTTGGAGACCTAAGAGAGCAGACCAATTCAACCAATTCAGCTCAACTTTTACTTACTAATATTCTTTTGGGTTCTTGTAGACTTACTTGAAGGAAAAGGAGTGAAGTTGAACTTAAAAAGTCCTGTTGAACAACTAAAATATCATCATGATTATTTGAATTAACATCTATTCAGTAAAAACCAAACAACCCAATACACAAATGGGCAAAGGAACTGAGTAGACAGTTCTCAAGTGAAGAGGTCCATAAAGCCATGAAATACATGAAAAAGTGCTCAACATCCCTAGCCATTAGGGAAATGCAAATCAAAACAACACTGAGATTTCACCTTACACCAGTAAGAATGGCCAAGATCAATAAAACAAACAACAACAAATGCTGGCGAGGTTGCAGGGAAAAGGGAACACTCTTACATTGTTGGTGGAGCTGTAAATTGGTGCAACCACTGTGGAAATCAATATGGAGGTACCTCAAAAAACTAAAAATAGATCTACCATATGACCCAGCAATAACACTATTGGTAATTTACCCAAAGGGAGATCGGTCATCATACCACAGAGACACCAGCATCTCCATGTTCAATGCAGCGCTTTTCACAATAGCAAGGATATGGAATCAACCAAAGTGCCCTTCAACAGAAGAATGGATAAAAAAAAACTATGGTATATATACACAATGGAATACTACTAAGCAATCAAGAAAAATGAAATAAGGTCATTCGCAGTAAAATGGATGGAATTAGAGAAAATTATTTTGAGTGAATGAACAAGAGCTCAGAAAGAGAAACAACACATGTTCTCACTCATATGAGGGAGCTGATTCAAAATTACAAGAAGGAAAAATTCTATTCAAAGGTTGGATCATAATAAAAGGAGGGGGGAGATAAGAATGATGTCAATATAAATGGACTAGAAATCGCATGTAATTGTTCTAACAAGATAAAAACAAAGACCACTACAGGAAAAGTTTCTATCTTAAACAGAACTGGAACCCAAGGACATATAGAAAAATACTACTAAGTAAAAGATAGAGAAGACTTATATGGGAAACTTAGATGGGAAGGGTGCGGGGGGAAGCATAGGGGAGGGTAAGGGGTAACCTATATGAATAATGTTTATCAAAATGCATATATGAAAATGTCACAATGAAAAGCATGTCAAAATGAATCACATTATGATGTACATTAAAAATTTCTAATAAAAAAACATAAAAAAAGAATAAAACACAAAGCATGAGGAAGAATTTGAGACCGTTCTCTGTTCTAGTTATTAGTGCCTCTCCCAAGATGAAAGATGACTGGTAAATGGAAAATTCCCTCTGGGCTTCCACCATATGCAGCCAGCTCTCCCAGTCATAAATGTTTAGTGTGGTAGATAAAATAATGCTCACAAACAATCTATGTGTTCCTGAATATTCCTCAGACACCTTGCATTTGGGAAGAGCCATATGACTAGATCTCATTATGGTCTGTGGACATAAGGGAGGAAAGTCATTCAGGGACAATCCATCTAAGAAGGGTGGTACGTTCTCTATGTGTTTCTTAATACTGTATATTCTCAAATTTAATCTTTATCTTTGTAACAGTTTTAGAGGGCTAAAAATACAAGAGCTGGGATTTATCTCAGTAGGTAGAGTCCCACTCAGTGCACCCTGAGGCCCTGGGTTCGATCCTCAACACCACAAAAATGGGAGAAGGACCTACAGCCCATTCATGAAACAATCCCTAAAGCAATCAGTCATTGAAAACCCTATAAATAGCAGAGAAACACTGACAATACTGCCAGGCATTGCACAGTGTCTGGTAATGTTTCCTTCTGTGGTACACAAGGTAGCTATGAGTTAGACTCAACTTGACAGCACTTAACAACAAGAAAATTAGAAGCAGATTTGTGTGAATCCTACCCTCTTGCGATTCTAATCCAAGTCTGATTTTGAAGCCCTCTGAAACTGTTGAAAGGGTGAGAATTACAGTTGAGAGTATGCAGTATTGTCTCCACAACCACGAAGACCAGTGTTGTGATGACAGAACCCAAATGGAATCAGCCTGGGCCATTTGATCACTACAGGAAGGCAAGCTGCCTTGCATCAAGAAATAAACTTATTCCATTAAGTCTTTAATATGTGGCATTCATTTGGAATGTCAGCCTTTCCTACCCTATACAAACTAACATAATAAAAAAAAACAACTATTAAAATCAAAGAAACATACTGCTAAAGTTGTCAGACATATATTCCTAAAATAGTGCTTCTTGTCCAGGGAATATTTATACCCCCATCTACCCTGTGGGGACATTTAGCAGTGTTTAGAGACATTTTATTGCCTGCAGCTGTGCCACTGTGGCATCCGATCCCATCAGATCTCAGAAACTAAGCAGGGTCGGCCTGGTTAGTACTTGGATGGGAGACTGCCTGGGAACACCAGGTACTGTAGGCTTGGGAGAAGGACCTGGCAACCCACTTCCAAAAAACAATCTGCCATTGAAAACCCTTTGAATAGCAGAGAAGCACGACAATAGTGTTTTATCTGTTGTATATAGGGTCACTATGAGTCGGACAATGATTTGAAAGCACCTAATAACAACAACAGAGACACTTTGGGTTGTCATAATTGGGGTCAGTGTCCTGCTGGCATCTAATGGAACATGAACACTACCAAATATTCTACAATGTGCAGGACAGAATCAACAATCACGAATGATCTTGCTCAAACTGTCAGTAAGGCCAAAATTGAGAAACCCTGACCTGAA
The DNA here is from genome assembly GCA_007922755.1 of Pedetes capensis. Taxonomy (NCBI): domain Eukaryota; kingdom Metazoa; phylum Chordata; class Mammalia; order Rodentia; family Pedetidae; genus Pedetes; species Pedetes capensis. The sequence continues at coordinate 117,109 of VMDO01002072.1, forward strand.
GATATGGGATAGCATCCCTACTTTATATAGGTAATAGTATTCTTATTACTCAAAAAATCAACCAAAACCAGATACATTCATGCCTATAATATTTTTAAAGTTTGCCAAAATCACATATTTAATAGAAGTTCTACATTTGTCCTGATATAACAAATTTCTATCTGTGTAAAACATTTACTACACTGCATTTTCCTCTGTTTTCATAAAAAAGTCAAATAACCATTTAAGTAGATCTATACTTTATATTTAATGAATTTTCACTTCTTCCTTGTTATCGATTCAAAAATTCACGTTCCCCAGTAGTGGTGACACACACCTGTAATCCCAGCACTTGGAAAACTGAAGAGGGATAGAAAGTTCAAGAGCAGCCTGGGCTACATCCTGAGACCCTGTCTCAAAAATCTAAAATGAAAAATATTACACTTAAGAAAGATCTCTTAAATGAATCCCCAATTTTTAGAGAAACGAGCCACATTCTAGAAAGGTTAAGACACCTCCTAGTACCCCTTGGTTGAGTGTCCTTACCAGAACTAGAAACTGCATGTTTCAATTCTCATCTTAATGTTCTTTCCACTACATCATACTGTTCTCCTTCATTAGAAAATGCTAGGTAGAGGTCTGTGGAAGGTAAACAGCTGCTCAAGCCATAGGTTGGGTTGGAACGGTAGTGGAGCATCATGTTTGAGGATGATGCATAGTTTCCAGGTGAGAGTGTTTGGTTTCGACGGGAAGGGCAGACTAGGAAAGGCAGAAAGACTTCACGGTGAGCTCACCAACACAGCATGTCCCCATTCAACCACTGCTCCACAGACCCATTTGGCCACATTTGTCCACATCATATTCTCTCCCAGGTAAGCCATTCAGACGTGCAAGACAGAACTGAACCACAGCTTGGCAAGAGCTGTGAGAAATTTCACATCATAGTTGAATGAAAGCTGGATCCAGACTTGAGGTATCTAATCCTAGCTGTTAACTATTAATTGTGTAGTCTCAGATAAGCCACTGTGGACCTAAATTTTCTCATCTTGAAGTGAAGGGCATGGATTAAATAATAATAAAAATTATATTATCCATAATGAAATAGCAGCTATAATTGTTGAGTGCTTTTTAGGCAAAGAAACTCTGCCAAATACATTGCATTACATTGTCAGCCCTAACCTGGACATTGTAACTACCCTTTACAGATGAGGAAACTGCAACTCAAAGAGGTTAAGCAACAGGAGGAACACAATACATAAGAACCAGGATCTGAATCAAGATCTGCGTGACTACAAAGCCAAGAGCGTTAACAACTCTACTCTGTACCCTCTTGTCCTCACTCCTCCAACCCTGTATCTCTAGAATTCCTCCCCAACGTGTTTAAGTTTCTGTGTATGATTTGTGGGATCTCAAGCAATCTGAAGCATAAGTCTGAGTCCTTCAACTGAGATTAACCAGCTCAGACATTTTTATTACTCATCTAAAAATCCCCAAAGGTAAAATGGGTGCTCATAAATCTCACTGGATTTGGTTCTCAAACTCTCTTACAAACGAAACACAAATAAAAATTTAGAAGCCAGAATTTCAAGATCCAAACTCCAATCAAAGTTCTGCAGAATACCAAAGTGAGTTGGAAATACATAAACTAATTGAGTTAACAAAAGTGTGGTTCTATTACACAGTCTTTGTTGATGGGCTTGATCAATAGAATTTATTTTCAATTATGCTGTGCTTCTGTGTATTCTACTGTGCCTTTAAGAATAAAGAAAAGTGATTCAGTACTAAAGCAAGCCTCCTGGAAATCCCCTTGAAAGTACCCTAACTTCCCCAGACAGCACGGGTTACTCTACCGTAGGGAACTGAATAAGATTGTCTAAACCCATAGGATGTAAAAGGATTTTCTAAATTTAAATTCCATTATCCCTACCTTCCCAATATTTGGGGATGTTTCCATGGTGAAAGGGCAGGGAGGAACAGAAGGTGATTTGGTTACTTTTCTCCTAGTCACCATGTGTTCTAATGTTCTGCTTCTGATGAATTCTCACTGTCATCTCATAGCATCTGACTGACATTCACTCCCCTTCATTCTGTGTTTATCCAGTTCATCTACTTAATCAGTTGCTTCAGAATGTCACTCACAAAATGCATGGATATATGCAAAAGAACATATTGAAAGCTGAGGGTCATAGTGAGAGAAGAGGAAACACAGAACACAGAGCAGAAGGCAGCTACACATTAGACAACAGTCATTCATGTTCTTAAAAATACATAAACCACTCTCACTCTCTGGAATCAGCCTTCACATGGCCTTGACTCACCAGTCCCCTCTAGTTACTTTACCTATCTCTCATTTCATGAACCGTGCCCCTCTTTATTGGGCTACCTGTGGAAAACAACTATATAAATTCCTTTTATTTCACTGTATGATACAATTTTGTTCTTTGAGTCTTGATCAAGGCCATCTTGAGCAAGACTGAGGTTATGAGCTTTGAGTGGTTCAAGCTTGTGAAATAGGCACACCACAGAGAATCACTTTCCTTGAGGTAAACTGGGCCTCTTAGTTCAAGGAGGTTGTGATTAGAGTGACAAATATTATTACAAAGACTTCTAGAGAGAAGTATGACAGAGGGACCATGAGGAGAAACCAGGTGATTCCCCACTCCTGGGGACATTTTCTGCTTTCTTCTAATGTTTTCAGCACTCCCCTGGTGTAAAAACGCCATGAAGCATCCCCTAACATTCAATTCTTGGGGGAAGGGCTCAAGTTGAGAGTAAAAGTAATTCAGTAATAAAGATATGCTTGCAACCATACCACTATGGCATCCAATCCCATAAGATCTCAGAAGCTAAGCAGGGCCTAGCCTGGTTTATACTTGGATGGAACACCGCCTAAGAATACCAGATGCTGTAGGCTTGGGAGAAGGACTCGGCAACTCCCTTCCAAAAAACAATCCACCATTAAAAACACTATGAATAGCAGAGAGGCATGAGAATAGTGTTTTGTCTGTTGTATGTAGGGTCACTATGAGTCAGATACTGACTTGATGGCACCTAACACAATAACAATAAAGACATACAAGGCATATATCAAATACTCACCAGTGTACATTTTTTATTTTACTTACCAAACTGTAATAAACAGTAATTGGAGGTGGATGGGAGGCAAAGTCACATAAATAAATAAGACAAAGCAATCATTGGAATTGTTTTATTTTGAGTCAAGATAAGTTAAACAGTAGATAAAAGCTGGGGGCAGTGGTACATGACTGTAATCCCAGAGACTTGGGAGGGGGAGGCATGAGGTTCATGAGTTCAAGACCAGAGACAGCATAAGTAGTTTAGTAAGACCTTAACTCAAAATCAAAGTATAAAAATAAATGGTGTGGGAGTGTGTCCCAGTAGTAGAGCACTTGCAAAGTATGCGCAGGGCCCTGGGTTTAACCTCTAAGGAGAGAGAGAGAGAGAGAGAGAGAGAGAATAAGAAAGAGAGAGAGAGAGGTGGGGGGAGGGATTGGGAGATGGTGATGGAGAGGGAGAAGAGGAGAGAAGGAAGGAAGGAAGGGAAGGAGGGAGGGAGGGAGAGAGGGAGGAAGGAAAAGAAAAGAAAGAAGAAAGAAAGAAAAAGAAAAAGAAAGAAAGAAAGGAAAAGAAAAGAAAGAGAGAAAAGAAAGAAAGAAAAGAAAAGAAAGAAAGACACATACACAAATGTAATCTACCTGAATTAAGAAGTCTTACTATCTTATAGACAGAAATTGTTTGGATAGGACATATAATCATATACACCAGGCTCTTTCAACCATTCCACCTTTGGTGACTAGCAGATTTTGTCATTTCTCCCTCTAAGCAAATATAGAAGGGAAAAGGTGAGGCCAAACCTTTGGGGAAAATGGAAAAGAGGAGACCCTGAAGGGAATGTATCACCTGTTGCCACTCTCTCAGGGATGTGGCTCTCAGCCACTGTAATCCTCGTGACTCCTCCATTTACTCTTCTTTTTTCAGGCAGCTTCTGACACAGAGCTCACTGATAAGCAGAAGGGAAGCCAGCTAGTTTTCCTTTTATCCAAGTCAATGACTGTGAGCCACTCATCATTTACAGCAGTCCTCTTGAGACCTGAGAGCTGACCTTACGCTTGTAATCTGTTGGGAAGTTTCTGACCTCATCTTACTCTCCATCCTGGCCTGGTTTCCCCAGTGACAGCCAGCAGCAGCTGAGATAAGAGCGTCAGATCTTTAGTTTCATCATGAATATATAGGTCTATGCTAGAAACTGAAGACTGAATCTTGTAAGCTGTAGCTAGTGAAGTCTGAGTATAAAGCCACTCCTGGGGACAAGGCTGTTCCTTCTCTAATCTATCTTCTTTCTTCAACCCCCAAACTTTCTAGTTTCTCTCTCTTAGCCAGGTGTACCAAGCACACACCTGTGGAAACAGTCCTCCAACCCATTTAGGGACTACTTATGGAAAGCATTTTGAGACACAAATACAACAATGAGCCCCCCTCTCTTTCTGCTCTGGTTCCAAGCAAAAACGCAGTCTAGTAAATGTCAAGAGTCTTTAAAGGGCTTGAATTCGAAGCTAGATTCTACCACTTATTTGCTGTGTAACTATTACCTATCACTTAACTTCTCCAGATTCTTAAAAATGGCAAATCAGAACAGAAGAGCTAGAAAGAACATGGCTATAAGTATATATAAGAGTGACTATGTCCATTACTGAGGCTGATGTTTAGCTCAGTGGGTAGAGTGTCTGCTATGCACGGTCTGAGGACCTGAGTTCCATCCCCAGCACCACAGAAATAGGAGAAAGACATGGCAATCCACTCCCAAAAATAATCCCTAAACTATCAGCCATTGAAATCCCTATGAGGGTTGTTATGAGTTGGACCCCACTCAATAGCACTAGCAACAACAACATGTCTATTTACTAAAGAGCTACCCTTCCAGCCAGTCAGCATCATTCCTTACCATGGACAATACAAAGCACCTAGATGACCTTAGAATAAGAAACTATGATTTACTGGGAAGCTCCCCTAAATGCTCAAAGCCCAGAGCTGACAGACTATCAGATTGCCCTGCTGAGAAATGCAACAGTTTAGTTATTCTCTGTGACCCTACTCACACAGTGAATTGTTGAACCATGATTCACTTGTGCTCAGGACTTTGGCAACCAATGACAAGACAACGAAAGATGTTTTTCCTCTGTGCCCCGGGACTCTGAATCATCAGGTATCTCCACAGTCCCATTTGTCTCCAGAGAAGGATTGTGCTCTCTGATGTATGAAGCCCTGTTGTTTGGGGAATGTTCATAAAATTGGTCTTTCAGAGACCAATTATTAGATCCATCTGTAAAGTTCAGGATGAGCTAGGTTATGCTGCAGTAACAAAAACAAAGAAAATCCAGGGGCCTAAAACATCAAAGGTTTCATTTATTGCTCATGCTACATGTCCATCATGGGCCAGCTGGGGCTGAGGTCAGCACTGTCCTCGTGCTGGGAGCCAGGATGACAAAAGAGCCACTATTCAGAATATTGCTGGGTCACCATGGCAAATGGAAAGAAAGGGAATGTGAGTTTCATACAGACTCTTAAAGCTTCCTCCAGCCGGTAACTTGTAATCACTTCTCACATGATTGGCTAAAATAGATAAGATGGCTATACATGCCATCAACACCCAGATAGAAAACAGGAAACCCTTTTGTGTAACACTAATGATGACCATGCCTGCAGCCATATCCCCATTATGTCCAATCTCATCAGATCTCAGAAGCTAAGCAGGATCAGGCTTGGTTAGTATCTACATGGGAGGCGATCTAGGAATATTGGTTGCTACAGGCTTAGGAGATGGACCTGGCAGCCCACTCTCGAAACAGTCAGCTATCAAAAACCCTATCAATAGAAGAAAAACACTGACAATAGTGCCAGGAAGTGTTGAGGAGTATTTCATTCTGTTACACTGTTTCATTCTATGAGTCAGACCCGACTTAACAACACTTAACAACAACAACATCAACAATGATGACAATAGAGATTTCTTTTTTGTTTCATCATAATCAAGACCCCTGTTAAAACAATGACTCTGTATGTCAATATTACCTAGGTGAAATGACAAAAGAAATTTCCCATATCTTTGCAAAATCCTCCATAACCTTCATCAAAGACCTGTTCTCCTGACAAATGAGAAAAAAAGAAAAAAAAGCTAAAGTTCACATTCTTTAGTTCCTAAAGTGGTACACCCAGAAAGGACTTGGGGGAGCTACAGATGATAAAAGTTTTGTTGTTGCTGTTGTTTTCCAGTGTTAAGGATCAAACCCAAGGCTTCACCCATGCTGGGCCAATGCTCTACCACTGAGTTGTACCACCCCAGCCAAGAAATTTATGTCTATAAGGGAAATTTCATTGGTAAAGTTATCTATAACAGGAAGACAGCAGCTCTGAGAAAACTTTTAGTGCTTGAGGTATTTTGATCTGCTTAAGAAAACTTTCTTCACCATATGTTTCCTCCTCTCACCCTCCCATAATTTGTCACTACTTCCCTCTAGAAACCCCAAATCTCTATGCCTTTGTATATCTAAAGATACTATCTTTTAGCCATCTGTCTCTTCTTTAGTTCATACACATATGTAGACATGCATATAACCTCTCTTTCAGGTTATATTTATAGTCAGAAAAAAAGGAAATGGCATAGAGAAAATATAGGTGAAGTATACAGACAGGTGAGTGTTACTTAAAGCTAGGCATTTGCCTTATTTAAAAATGGTTTGAATAGTCACCTATGATTGGCTCAAGTAAGGTGGGGCTGCTGCGATTGGCTGAGACTCAGCAATGTGTCACAAAGGTAAATTGCTAAATTAGGTTTTCAGCTGCATACTAAATTAGATTGCAGATCACCCTTTAACATCCTCCTTTTTTGTCCAGCATTCTAATTCTAAAGAGAGGTCCCACCTGGTTAAGATATTAAATGCTAAAAGATTTTTATTTAGATTTACAGAACCCAAAACATCTAGTGACCTTTGTAACATCCCTCCTTAGTCATTACTGCCATGGTAAATGGCATTTATTGTGTCATCAACTAACCAAAGTATGCAAAGTAACTTGTAGAAAAGTAATATGGTTATCTGCAAAGAAAATAAAGGAGCTGGCCCCAGGAAGTAGAGGTCCATGCAATGTCCCCAAGAAGAAGGAAAAAAGGAAACATATACCCTGAATGATGAAGATCCCACTTAGCATGTAGTCTTCTTGCCCACTGTCTTGCTATGCCTCCCTTTTCTTCCCCATAAAAGCTCTTAAGATAGACCCCTAAGATAGACCTTTTAGGTCACAGCTCTTCTGTCTTCTCAAAATGGTGTGAAAATGTAATCTTTTCTTACAAACTATTTTTATACAAATTATTATCCTACTTCACCCCCTCCCTACATCTTGTACCCTAAGGGCTCTGTGTTCTCCCTTAGGCCTCCTTATCATCCTTCCACATGGCCAGACATGCCCAGACTTGTAAAGTTTCTTTGTTTTCTCCAACTTCTCAGTCTTCCAGGAAGCCCCTCTCTTCTCCTTCTCACTATTAGCCAACTGGGTTTAGCCAAGATTATGAGGTCAAAACCCTAACCAATTGGGTGAGACACAGTCATAGACATTATGCTAGGAGATAAAAGAGTGGACAGACCTCCTGCCTGTGTGGTGCTTGTTGGCTACACCTACACTTTGCAGCCTCTTTGCAAAGAGAAAATTTGCCTTGTCAAGATAAAACTTAAAATCATTAATTCTACTTTGTCTTTATTACTGACAGCGAGTGTTATAACTGGAGATCAGAAACACACAACAAGGAGCAAAAAGCCAATTAAAGGGAGTTTTTATTGAGTTGGTGGCCACAGAGGACTAGTGTCTCTCAAAAACCCGTGGCCCTGAGAAACAGTTGGTGGGGGGTTTATAAGGGCAAATTTTGGCAAGCTTACAGTCTCCAAGTAATATGATTTGTATTCAATCTCTAGGTTCCCATGTATGATTTGTATACAACCTCTAAGTTCCTGATATGATTTGTATAAGCAGTTGGCATGAAAACAAACAACAACAACAACAAAAAAAAAAAAACAAGCACTCTTAGACAATCACTCAGGTAATAGTTCCATAGACTGTGCAAGTAGGTTGGTACAGAGGCATAACAGTCAATCAGTCAATGGTTAAAAATTAACAATTAATCAGGCAGTCGGGCAGTTAAAATCAGACAGTTAAAAAAATTCTTCCAGTATACAGTTTCTCACAGGGAGGGGGGCTACCAAAGATGGTGATTGTCCTGTCAACCTAGTGGCCTCTTTACACAAACATATTTCCAACAATGGTCAACCTTTGAATAAACCTGATTATTTTCTAACTCTTATATCCTGAATATTGGTTATTAAGCAATGAGCACCTCAACCTTTAATTCCAGTAACAGCCAACATCTTCCTGTTTGTCCTCCCCACCCCTGGTCTGTTTCTGCACAGTCACAGCTGAGGCAGGATAAGCTAATCCAAACAGAGGACCAGAATTTATTTAGAAATCTGGGCTGTGAGAATATGGTGATACTCTAATGTGACCTCAGAATATTGAGGTCAAAAAGAACTCACATTAAACAATAGCAGAGAATCTTCTGTTCTCAGAGCAATGATTATTTCTGGAAATGATAGAGTTGGGGTAAGTTCTCCAACAAAATTGACATTCAATTTTTTTATGAGTAATAGGCATGGAATTTTGAAATAAAAACTTAAAAGTTTGTAAAAATTTCATTATCATGCAGATCCAGGTCATAGTGAATCAACAGTGATACAAAGAAAACTGTGTATACCATTTTATGGATTGCTTATTTGTTTCCCTCCTAATGATTGCCTATTTACTTACATTATGAATGTCGCTATAGTATGGGCAATTTAAGAAAAAATCTCCTATAATTCAAATTTTAAGCCAGGCACAGTGACACATCTATAATCCCAGACATTCTGAAGGCTGAGTCAGGAGGATCACAAATTCAAAGTCAGAGGGCAGACTTTATAACTTAGCAAGACCCTGACCAAAAAAAAAAAAAAAAAGAAAGAAAATAAAAGAAAATTAAAATGGGCTAGAAGCGTGCAGCTGAGTGGTAGAATACTTACAAAGTATTTATGAGACACTGAGTTCAACACTCAAATACTACAGAAAAAAAAATCAAAGATTTCCAAAGTTCTTCTTTTGTAATATTAAATGATAAGGTTAACATAAAAAAGAAGCCACACAAAGGAACTAAACAGACAGTTCTCAAATGGAGAGGCTCGCAAAGCCATGAAACACATGAAAAAATCCTCAATATCCCTAGCCATTAGGGAAATACAAATTAAAACAATTCTGAAATTCCACCTTACACCAGTAAGAATGGCCAAGATCTATTAAAACAAATAACAACAAATGCTGGTGAGGTTGCAGAGAAAAGAGAACCCTCTTACACTGCTGGTAGAGCTGTAAACTAGTCCAACCACTATGGAAATCAATATGGAGGTATCTTAAAAAACTAAAAATACATCTACCGTATGACCCAGCTATAACAATATTGGGAATTTACCCAAAGGGAGATGAGTCATCATACCACAGAGACACCTACATCTCCATGTTCAATGCAGCACTTTTCACAATAGCAAGGATATGGAATCAACCAAAGTGCCCATCACAGAAGAATGTATTTAAAAAATTATGGTACATATACAACGGAATACTTACCCAGCAATCAAAAAAAGTGAAATAACCTCATTTGCAGCAAAATTGATGGAATTGGAGAAAATTATTTTAAGTTAACAAACACAAGCTCAGAAAGAGAAATACCACATGTTCTCACTCATATGTGGGAGCTGAATCAAAATTAAAAGAAGGAAAAAATCCTATATAGAAATCGGAATATAATAAAAAGCTAAAGTCAACTTAGCAGAGAAGAGACAATTTTGGGAGCAGAAAGAAGTAGGGAGGGATCTAGCAAAAGGAAGAAATGATGGGAGATGACAGAAGGGAGAGAAGGCACAAGGAGGAATGAGGAATGAGAGTGAGGGTGACCTCAAAGTAAATAGCCCAACTTTAATAGTTCAGGAAATAATTATAATAATACCAATAATACCAAAGAATGGCAATAATACAAATGGACTAGAAAATTCATGTAATATTACTGACAATGTAAAAAGATAGATCACTGCAGAAAAGGTTTCGACCTTAAACATAATTGCCTTCCAAGGATACATAGAAAAATATTCCCACAAAAAGACATGCAAGTGGAAGAGAGGCCTTTGGTGGGGGCGTGGGATGAGGGAGGAAGTGCACAAGAGGATAAGGGGGAACTTATCTGTGCAACGTACAATGAAACCCATATATGGAAATGTCACGATGAAATGCATGCCAGAATGATTCACATTAAGTTGTACATTAAAATTTTTTCAAGAAAAAAAAGGAAGCCACACTTCTTCATATAGGAAAAAGTTATGGGTCTTCATTTTGAAACAAATGCAAAGTTGTCATTCCTGAGTTCAGGCTTTGGAGAAACTAGCTAGCTGGTCTTATTTAGGTGGCTTTGAGTGGTTGGTACATCATTTAAGCATTTCCAAAAGCAAGCCTAACTCATCTTGCAATTGACTGCTAAAGAATTCTCCAAGATAAACTAATCAACTCACTTAAAAAAATAAATTACTCAAGGAAGAGGAGTTTGTATTATTGGGCTAATAGATGAACTAGTATTTCCATTTTAAAATAAAAATAATCTAATGCAAATATAGACACAGACACAATGGTGGCTGTGGCTGAAGATATATTGCTGCTTCTTTAGAAGATGAGGAAAAGGAACATTCGGAGAAATATATATACTGAATGAAAGTGCATTATATTTATAAAGTTAGAGATATGTCTAATAACACTATATATTTAATGTAAATGAATTATTATTAAATGAAATTTTGTTTTTATTAAGAGACTTTTTCACAAAAATTAACCTAATTCATTCACATTAACATTTTTGAATGCTACAGAAAGGGAACGTGCAAACAAAAACTATAGTCTAGGTCACATTTACATATTATGTCCTCCATATATTCTTGCCTCTGGTTAAATTCTAAAATATTTGATTAGCTTTACATTTTCTAGTTTTGTTATACTAAAATAGTTGGCATTTGTTGGTGGCCCAAATGCTCCATTATTTTATGATTCACAAATATATGGTAATAGATAAATATTAGGCTCAATCAAAACTAAAATGGATAATATTGATGAGAAAGGAGGACAGAGGGAGGAAGAAAACAACAGGCCCTAGAGAAAAATTGGGTGCCTTAGTCTATATCAAGGAGCACCTTGCAAAGGGCAGAGAGAGGCCAAGTGGTCCTTCAAACACTCTTTAAAGTGCTACTTTCTAGGTTGACCCATTAATCCAAAGGGCAAGTCCCTGCACAGCATTATCTGCTGAGATGCCCTCCTCAATGAGCCCTGTGTCAGGAAATATCATCAGGCAGTTTCTAAACTAGTCTGTAATCATTATTCTTTTGAACTGTACATCCCAACCCGTCTATATCAATGAACAATGAACAATGTTAAAAGTTGCCACGAGATACTGAACTAACAAACACAAAAACACCTTTTGAGGTATTCCGTCTGATCTTGGCTCAGTCAGTGGCCTCTGGGATTGGAAGGATGTAGGCATGGAAAGGTGGTAAAATCTCTTGGTTTTGGCCCTGATACCTGCCCAAAGGATGCTTTAGTATTTGAGGAAATTTAGGATTCAGGGAGTCAGGTTTTAGAGATGGTGTACAGTAGAAGTAGAAGCAGAGGACAAGAGTAGAAAGCAGAGGCAGAAAAGAAACGGCATGAAATATTGGTCTAAAGTAAATGTGGTGCGGGCCAGCCTATCTGTTCTTAGCAGCTTGAGTGAGTCCAGGTTTTTATCACAATTCTGTAAAAGATAGAAAAGTAAAGAGAAAGAAATTTGGTAAGAAGTAAGAGTTGCAAGAATGCTAAAACATGCACTTTCTTAATGACTGAACTGGCAACTCATAATAAGGCAATGAATGGTTACACTCTTGCTATCTTCAATTATTTTAAATATACTACAGTGCCAATGAATTTCTGGAGTTAGCTGTTGTCCATAATAGAGAAGAGAAGAGGTAGAAGGAAGCTATATCTGGCCAAAGTTCTTCTGAGGTGGAAAAGCAGAGTTTGTTGTGTGTGTACGTGCACACATGAGCACATGTGTGTGTGTGTGTGTGTGTGTGTGTGTGTGTGTTAGAGTGGGGATCTAAGCAAGAAAGAGATTGAGAATAGCCTTGATAAGCAGAGTATTAAGTGGATATTGAGGATCTTAAGGGTATACTTCAGGTAAAACACATCACTTTATAATCCTATTTGGAGTCTCTTCTAGGGACTTAAATAAATGTGCTATGCTATTGGGGTTTTGTTAAGCTTGAAATAAATTTGGAGTTCTATCTCAGTCACTTCTTAGCATGATTACTATAGTTAATTCTCTTAGCCTTTCTAAGCCACTGTTTCATTTTCTATAAATTAGAGTAATTATAGGCCAAGCTTCATGGGTTTTTCTGAGGTATGTGGTCATGCATTAAAGATTTAACAGATGTGGTCCTTTGAATTAATAATGTTCCCTATTTTCCAACCTTCTTTGCATCAACATCTGTTCCTATAAGACTGGGTACTTCTTCCCATTGAAGGCAGAATGCCATTGATGACAGGCTCAGCTATGCAATCTGTTTGATCAGTGGGATGTGGGTAAAACTCTCTAGCACATGCCTTCAGAGGAATACCCTATGGAAGTTCTCACCTTCTGCTGTGATAAGAATATGTCCCTGGTGGTTGTCTCTTTGTTCTGGGTTGCAGAATGAACACCCCTAGACCAACTCTGAGCCAAACCTGCATAACTTTGAATGTACGAATAAATGCTTATTGTACGTGATTGACTTTGGGGCTTGTTTGTTATGCAGCAATGGTTGATGATAATATATAGACTTGGAGGCACAGCCTGGGAACCTGCATTCCCAGCATTTTGCATGTGAATTACTCTGATATCCTTACCATTCTAAAGTCACACTACTTTAAAAGTAACTAATTGAAATTTTCCTTTGAAAGACATATATTCATAGCTGGTTGACTTTGGGGGAAAATTATCTTTTCTTTGAAAGTGTTCTCAAATTTCCTCTACCATATATTTACTGGAAGGTTATTGTACCACCTCTTTCTCTATATGCCTCTTCTAAATAGATTCCCTTCCAGCATCTCATGTAGATTCCCCCGGCCAACCTGCTCCAAGACTTACATCAACTATTCCAACCATCATTGAGCTCTCTTTCTCTGTGTGTTATTGAACTTGTCATCAAGTATTGTACAATTAAGTCTAACTCCAAAAACAATCTCATGAGTTTCTTTCCTCTGCTGGGATAAACTTAACAATTCCTCAAGATATGAGCTATATTCATTCCATTTGTATTTCCTATAATATCTAATATAAAGAGAGAGATAACAAGCAAGAGAGGTTGAGAACCAAAGGTTATACATAGCAACCTTCATGGCTTTCACACTAAATCAACAGATATCACTCTATTGACTTGAAGGGTTTTTAAAAGCTCAGGGGCTGGGGCTTAGGTCAATTGGTAGAGCACTGATCTGCATTCTCTGAGGACTTGGGTTTAAATTCCAGTACCATAAAAACAGGAGAAGGATGTGGCAATCCACTCCTAAAGCAATCCCAAAACAATTAGCCAATGAAAACCCTGTGAGGGTTGCTATAAGTTGAACCCAACTCCATGACTCCTAACAACAATAACATCCTGAAAAAACTTGAGTATTTACCAGAGAAGTTAATACTTATCCCTTGGAACAATGGATATGAAATGCTTCTCAAAACAACAGAGCAACACCCTTTTACCCTTCCTACTTGTAAAGGTGTTCCAACATTAAATTTTTCATTCTTCTTATTTGGGAACAGGATCTATGACTTTCACAGAAACACAGTAAGTGCTTCCGCTTTGGAAAAAGGCTTCTATTTCCAAAGTCTCACTTATTTCAAATAAATCTGCCCTGTCCTCATTTTCTTTACCCTGAAAAATGTGGAGTTGCATGATCTTTAGTAGGGTTCAGACTAAAGTTTAAGGAAATGATAATAACTCATCTTTGTCCACAGCTAAAATTCCTAGAGATAATTAATTTGGAAGATGCACAGCTGATTCTGACTCATGAGCAACTTTTTACCTCCTTTCTAGTTATCTTTCCTTGAATTAAATAGATAACTATGAAAAATGGCATTCAGCCTTCATATTGCCAGCCACAAATTTTGAGATTAGTATTTTAAAACTGTCATTTCTTATGTCTGGATTAAAGTTGCATTAACTGCTTTTTAAAAGACTATTGAACCATTAAGAAGTATTTCCTAAAGCTAAACATATCTGCCCACCATATACCTCAGCACTTCTGAAATTTTTGGTCAAAACCAACAGAAATAATTTCATATATACACAAAATGCTTGTATAAGAATTCTCTTTGAAGAACCAAACAATTCAATCCTCATCAACAACAGAATGAATAAACTGGTATATTCATATAATGAAATATGCACCTATGAAAAAGAATGAGAGAAGGACAGGCAATCCACTCCCCAAAGCAAGCCCTAAACAATTAGCCATTGAAATCACCCTATGACGGTCACCATGAGTCAGATATGACTCGACAGCACCTAACAACAACATAAGAAAGAATTTGACATCTCACAGGCATAATTTTGAATGAATCCAGACCCAAAGTAATATCTTATGTATTGTTCCATTTATGTAAATGTCAAGAATAGCTAAAATGTACATATGGGAATAGAAGTTAGAATAGCATTTTGTGGGGGGTTGCTGTTGTTACGTGCCGTCAAGTCAGTAACTGACTCATAGCGACCCTGCGTACAACAGGCGAAACACTATTGTCAGTGCTTCTCTGTTGTCCATAGGATTTTCAATGGTGGATTGATTTTCAGGAATGGTTGCTGGGTCCATCTCCCAAGCCTACAGCACCTGGTGTTCCCAGGTGGTCTCCCATCCAAGTACTAACCAGGCCAGCCCCCGCTTAGCTTCTGAGATCTCACGGGATCTGATGCCACAGGGTACGGCTGCAGGCTTTGTTGGGTGTAGGGGTGGATATTGACTGGGAAGAGGCAGAAAGGAACTTTGAGGCCGCTAAAAATGCACTGCATCTTAATCTAGATGGTGATTACATGGGTGCAGCTATTATAAAAATTCACCAAGCTATAGACTACAAGTAGGTGCACTAAATATTATGACTCAATTTTTTTAAAAATGCAAGAGTAAATCTCACCAGGAATTGAAAGAAAAAATGAATATTTACAATACTGGTGCATATAGTTTGCCAAGATTAGTTTGATAAGCCTTTAAGTTACCACATATAATGATATCAAGGCAAAAAAACTAGTTGATTAAGGGTTAAGCTTCCTTTTGCGACATGGTGTCTAGTAAAGTTTCATTTATTTATATGCCTAGTCAAGGAGTGCACAAAGGCACATATCACCAAGGACAAGTCATTTTGGTGCATTCACTGGTTAACTATCCACTAGTGGCTGTGTTCTATGCCAGCCTGTCTACAGATTGACAAGATAGTGTTAATGCTATAGCAAAAGAAACAGAAACAGAGGCAGGTGCTGATGCAGCCTTAACAATGAGGGCCTATTCTCTGCCTTGCACCTGAGAACACCAGTGAACTTTGTCATTGTTCAGCAGCAGAAACCTTGCGGTTTCTCTCATCCTCACCTCTTCCTCACATGACCACGTTATTTCCTTACAAGGTGACCCTGCCCTGTGTCCCTTGACAATGGAATCCTCCAAACCTGTAAATTGTGTCATCAAGAATGACCAGCCAGAGGTCCTCATTCCTCCCCCTTATACTGAGCTGTTTGCTCTTATTGTTCATTAAAAAAAATTTTTTTAAATAATGAAAGGGAAGAAAAGAGAATAATCCAAGTCCAGTAGGAAATAGCACAAAAGATTCATTTGTGAAGGGCAAAGATTAACAGGACTAATAGCTGTAGGGGTTTGGGGAAAGCCTGTCTGATTCAGAGAATCAGCAGGGAAAAGTTGAGTGCAGACAAATTGCTTGCTCCAAAGGGAATGTTATGTGGGAGGGTATGGAAATAACTATGTTCTAGGAGCCTGTTTTACTTTCTGTGGTGTTGTGCCTACAGATGTGAGGACAGTCTTGGTGGCAGAATAATATGCCTGTGATAAAAACAACTATGTCCTTTGTCTAGACACTGAATGTTTACTTTTGGTTCAGAATCATATCTAGGGAAGCCTCAATTTATTAGACTCTTTGATTACTTTATCAAATGGTTGCTGTATAGTCCTAACCCAATTGTTTTTCATGCTCTGTTTTTATCTCTATTAATGGGAAGGGGAAAAAGTCTCCTCTGGAGGATACACAGATATTTTCTTCAGCTACCTATGTGAATTCCAGAGGTGTGTGAGAATTGCTTCTCAGAAAGATGGCCTTGAATCATCATAAGATCCTCCCTGGAGCTTTCTTGGGTGAGGCTTTGGAGAAATTCTTAGCAGGTAGGGCTCAAACAAGGATTTGCTAGTTGATACTCAGTTTCCCATCCCTATTCACCCAGCCCTCTGGATAATAAACAGGAGGGGATTATTGATATTCTTCTTTTGCTGCTGCCATGTTTAAAATAATAAATGAGAAGAATCACGTGGAAATAAAAGTACACAATACATAAAGGAGAATATGGCCAATTAGTCTATTCAAACTAGGCTGGGAGAGAAGACTTTCCCCAAACTAAACCTCTTTCATGTAAACTTTTTTCTTATGTTAGGTGGATATCCTTGGCATTAATAGTGTACTATTCTAATCAAGGGCTGGGATTTAGCTGAGTGGGTAGAGCACTGCACTGCAGTCTCTGAGGTCCTGAGTTCAATTCCCAGCACTGCAAAAATGGGAGAAGGACCTGGCAATCCTCTCCCGAGGCAATCCGGAAACAGTCAGCCATTGAAAACCCTATGAGTGTCTCTATGAGTCGGATACCGACTCGACAGCACCTAACAACAACAACAATTCTAATCAAGGCAGAGGGAAATATTTTGTCATTGATGATCTCACTTAGAGTTACCATTTGGACTTTAAAAAGTAATTTTCAAATGCTGGTGTATATTACAATAACTAGAAGTGCTTATTAAATATCTAGATTTAATACTTTGAAGAACAGCTGGTCTGGTGTGAGCCTTGGACATTATATTTCTGTAAAACATTCCAGGTAATTCTAATGTTGAGGATCACAGATTGCAGGTTGAGACTCTATACCTGTCACCACATTCCACTATAGCTAAACCGTTAAGTCTCAGTCCTATAGTCATTAAATTTAACATTCAAAAAGTAAGATGGAAGTTTGAAAAATGCAAGACCTGTGAAACTTGCCCCACCATTCCTAACACTAAGCTTCAGGAATGCTGCAGTACATCAGTAGGCACATGCACACTTGTCATCAGACCAAGGTCACAAAATCACCCTCTCCATCTTGCCTTCTGACTAGTCAATGCCAACTCTATCCCATCTATGCTTTATAAATTCTCTGATGGAGATAAGACAATTCCTTAATTGAAAAACAGTGAAAGGATTTGAGAATTAGCCAGAAGAGCTAAGCACCAGCCTGTGATCCCAGCAACTGAGGAGGCTAAGGCAGGATTGGGAGTTTGAGACCAGGGGTAGCCTGAATAGTTTAGTGGGACTCTGTCTCAAAATAAATAAATAAACAAACAAACAAATAAATAAATAAATAAATAAAAACTTGGCTGGGGTTGTGGCTTAGTGGTAGAGCATTTGTTTAGTATGTGTGAGGACCTGTGTTCAACCCCTGAGTGGTACAAAAAAGAAAAGGAAGGAAGGAAGAAAGGAAGGAGAAGGAAGGAGGGGAGGAGGGAAGGCAGGAAGGGAGGGAGGGAGGGAGAGAAGGAGAGAGAGAAAGGAGAGAGAGAGAAAGAGAGAGAGAGAAAGAAAGAAAGAAAGAAAAAGAAAGAAAGAAAGAAAGAAAGAAAGAAAGAAAGAAAGAGAAAAGAAAAGAAGGGGAAAAAAGGAAGAAAAAGAGAAAAGATAAGCACCTATTTTTTTCAGTGGCTCTTGCCCCCAGAATTAGAAACACCCTAGAAAATAACTATGTCTAACAGAAGAAGCAAATATGGAAGGTATCACCATCTTCCCAGCAAAGAATGAGTTTCCACAATTCACCCTTGCTTCACGCCAAAGAAAGCAGAAGCAGGTAGTGTCAAGATAAGAATGTGAAACAGTGGTCCAGGGAAGAATTCCAGATCAGCAGAATCCTTACCAGGCTATAAATTACACTGGACTGAGCCAAATGCAATGTTTTCATTAATTTATTTTTTCCTCCAGCTCTCCTACTTGTCCTGTGAGTGTTGTTCCAACAGCCTTAGCCAGTGAAAAGATGTCAGAAACAGGAGCTGTGTTCAGGGGAGGAAAAGTGAAGCACTGCCATGCTGACCTGGAGGGCACAAAGGTCCAGTGGCAGATGGGATGAAAAAAGGGAAATGCTGAGAGGATTAAGCACAAAAGGATTTTATAAGCAGTAAAGGCAATAATGAGTCCCTCTGGAAAGAGGCTGTGGTGTATTAACAGGTGCCTTTTGATCAGTGGGAGGGCACAAACAGACAGTGTGGGAGGTAAACAAAATGCCCAGAACACATTTGAGTCAATGGGGGAGATGGCTGTCCTATGAACAGCCAAGTGCTGGCACTGCCAACACATCTCTGGGACCTCTAGAAGTTGAATTTTGAAAGGTTATGCTGATTTCAACATCCACTCTTATCCTTGGGATCGGGAAGGCAATTATAAAGTCATCTTTCATGAGCATGCTGACCCACAACCATGACTCCGCTGTTATTATGCCTGACAGTTGGGCCAACTTCTGGTTCAAAAATAGCCCATTTGTCAGTTTCCTCTACTCTCTGCCATTGTGAAAGAGGCTGAATTAGGAGGCACTGCTGGGGCGCCAGTTGAATCACTTTGAAATTGTGGCATTGGGTTGTCAGGGAGAGAGGAGTCTGCAGGGATCTGGGGCCAGGAAGGGATGGTGGGTAGCTGGGTAGTAAATACCCACTTTGAGAAAGCTGTCTGCGGGATTCCCTGAAACGAGTTATACACGGTAGCTACGCAAACACTTCCGAGATCTTTTTGATTCATTCTTTCTGTCCCATTTTTTCTGGCCTCACTCTCCCTTCTCTAACACACCATTTAAACAGAGTGATGGGAAATAAATAAGCGAAATGGGAATTTGCACCAAGGCCCTCAGGAAATGGCCGTTCTTAGGGAACACATGGCCTGCTAAGAGCACACTGTGTGCCTTTACTGATGACTCACCCAACAACCTCTGAATCACTCCTATAAAGAAAATGCAAACATACCTTTCTCCTTTTCGACTGGGAGAGCCCAGCCCAAAAGTGCAAATGGGCATCCAAACACAGACAGAGACCTATAACTCTTCATGAGAGCGTCATGGCAACCCCATGGCAGCAGCAATTGTAAAGGGCTTCACATCCCTAAAGTAACACCTAAGGTCTGTGTTCCCTCTTCTAATTTAGACAGCAGAGGAATGTGTAAGTCAGCCTCTTGCTTCTGGATCATGCCTCTCATGGATCCTTGAAGACTCAATGGATCACACTCAAGGCAATAGGATGAGTCCCTGACATATTCATGCTGAGAATATACTCTGCAGAGATAAAAGCCTCTGTGCAAAAATATGTCAGTGCATTGGAGTCCCAGAATGAATGCACCTTATGGAGAGATTGAGATTAGATTGATAGCCCCGATCTCATTCACAGAAGGGGCATTTTTCTCCTATGTGAAACACACTGGGTTGGATTTCTGCAAGGACGGGGGTGGGGGGGGGGAGAAAAGCTTTTTGTAGAATATAAAACATTTTAGTTGGGCAACAGCACTGTCCTACAGTCCATGGTGGTCTTGAAGCTGCAGTGTTTCACCTCCCGGCCCATCTTTAAAAGGCTGATGTGGATGCCAGAGATGGGCCTCTGCAGACATTCCATTTTGGTGGCCACCTGCTGTCTGCTAGGATAGGCCAGGGAGGGGCACTAGAGGGAGACTTCAAGGTGGGAAGAAGAGAGAGGCCTGCCTTGCTGCTAGTGCAAGGCTAGTGGGCACCCTTCTGAACTTGCTCTTGCCTTTGGACTCCAGCCCGCAATCCTATGGTCTTACATATTTATTTTTGACCCATGCTCCAAAAACTAGTCTCATTTTTCCCTTCAGATCCAGTTCTGCAGGATCTGTCCTCTAAACTTCTCCTAACCCAGGTTTTTCTTTTGTTCTCATAGCCTGAGGTAAGAGGTGCTGACACTACCTGTTATTTCTCTCATAAATTTTTAGATTCTAATATTTGCCCAACCAAATTCCCCATACTAAATTTTCTCTGTTAAAATAACTGGCATGGTTTCTGTTTTCCTGACTGATGTAGTAGGTATGCATATTCAAAATGTATACTTTACACATATGTTTATTATATAGAGAGAAACATAAAGACATAGGGGAATACAAAAGTTTAAATGACAGTGACACTTACACGTTTTAATACAGCCAGACAATGCTGGCTGTTAGAAATGTATTTCTTCAAACTGAACCTCCCCCTAGGCCACTGAAAATGTATCCAAGTGGCAAGAAAATCATGAGCTTCCTTTATAGCAACACCATTTAAAATCATTAGGCTGTCAACCTGCCAAACCAGAAAGACTTTTGATGATAAATAGTGAAAAATGATGAGTCTGCTTTTTGTCTACGGGTTATTTGAAAAAAGCAGATTCTATGGCTGATTCATTGTGATATTTCACTTGTATTTCTACAGACTCTGCCCAGATTTGACACAAAGGGCTTTCTGAGACATTCAGCCTGACTAGGGATGTTCCATCCAGCATTATGCTCAGTTGCCCTTCATGAGCATGTGTTCTGTGGGCCTATCTACCCTTCCCGTAGGTCATGTGGGGAAGAGAGTTTATCTCTAGCAAGCTTGCACACAACAGCTCTCACTCCTCACAACCATTACCAGGGGCCCCACATTTCTACAATTCAGGGAGGCTTTGGTGTGGTCAATCTTTCTGTTCCTAATTTTAACACAGACCACTCAGTATGAAAGAGGGCTTTTTTGTTTTTGTTTTTTGGTTTTTTAAGGCCCAAGAAAAGCATGTGGTTTCTATCCAACAGACATACTGACCTCAAATTCATTTCAAGAAAATATTCCATACTAGACATTTCACATTGACTAGAAGGGCAATTTTCTAATCAAGGTATTTGTCATTTCCTTTAAAGGAAGTTCACACACACACAGTCAGCATGATGTTCTATGTCATATAGGCACTGGTCTGGACTCTTCCAACCAATTCTCCTTCAGTGACTAAGGCCTATATGCATACTGTTAAATACACACACACACACACACACACACACACACACACACACACACACACACACCAAACTATACCTTCTGAAATATACAAACCATTTGTTTTGATTTTTTTCAGTACTTTGGAAGAGGGACTGACGCCAGGGCTTTGCCCATGCTAGGAAAGCACTCTACCACTAAGCTGCACCCTTGCCCCTTTTTAATTTTTCATTTTTAAAAAAGGTCCCAGTAAGTTGCTCAGGTTGCCTCTGGCCTCAAACTCATGATCCTCCTGCCTCAGCCTCCTGAGTGGCTGGGATTGTAAGCATGTGACACTGCACCCAGCCAAAATATGCAAACCAATTTTAAAGTATTTAATAAGCTCAAAACTTTTTAAATTTAATATAAGTTGTCAATGTCCAGTCATCTACTAATAATGGGGGTAATAAGCAGTGTACAAATATTTGGGCCAAGTGGGCCTCCCTCCATCCTCAGCCTACCATGAGCAAAGTAACCAAGTAATCTGCCCAGATTGCCATATCAGAGGCACCTAGAATTAGGTTCTGGGGACTTCCTAATCATAGTAGATGCCTTCCGCCCACTCTAGAGGGCACTACAGTTCTCAAACATGCAACAGCATGCACATCTCTCTGTCTGATGGTACAATAAGAGATAAAGCTTGGGAATTTCATGCCCTTGCTTCTTTGCCCCTTGGTTCAGCAACTTAGAAGGTCCCCGGCAGAAGTGGACCCCATTGTTACACGCTCATTAACATACCTTTTTTCAAGTTTCTTGTCTCACTTCCCTCCCCCTATACCATCCTTCCTGGCATCACATCCTAAATAAGGATTTGGACCCAAATTCTTGGGGGAAGCCCAAGCTAAGATAGCTCCTAACCCTCTGAGGAGCATCCTTGCCCAAGCACTGCCATCTGTCATGTTGACAGTGGGCTCTCCTCAAGCTAGGACACAGCGAAATCCCACAGGCCTCATCCTCTTTCCTAAGTAGGTGGTTTCTAGATTCTCACAAAATCACCTCATCTTTGTAAAGGAAATTAGTTTTCTAATGTGTTCCTCATCTCAAACATAGGTGATCTAATCTGGACAAGAACCTTTGCTTCTCTGCTGTACCGAGAATCAAATATAAAAACACCAGCCTCAGCCCAAGGAAAATGTCCAAGTGTGATGGATGGGAACTTCTTGATAACATCTCTCTTATAAAATGAGCCAACAAAAAATTATATGTGGCATATACACACCACTTAAGCAATTGCATCCATTTACTAGGCTCTGACCTATCTTCTTTGTCTCTGAATTATGAAATAAATATATAGTCATAGCATTGTTAATGTTGACCTACTGTACTGTGTACCAAGGTTCATTGACTACTATATACGGAGTGGTGATAGATTCTTATAATCCCTATCTGATGTCTCTAGCTTGTACTGGTATTCAGATGCATTCCCTAGAAAAGCTATGGACTTAAAGTGTCATTTTTTTGTCACCTTCAAACATAACAGAGTGTCCTGATCCTCCTGTTTCCTTGGCAGGTGACAGTTAACATCTGCTTCCCACAAACCTAATTTGAAGCTCCATCTTCGGGGACCATTCTTATCTGTATGGCCAAGCTGGCACTTTGCTCTTAACAAGGTGAATTTGACAATGTGTTGCCCCACTCTGATAAAAGAAGTCAACCAAGATGATGAGATATGCTTTGGAGGGAAGGTTCTCAGCCCTGACTGCACAAGAGAAAAATCTCACTTACACAAATTTCACTTAACACCAAAGAATCTCTGAGTGTGGGGCTGACCCTGTGACTTTTGAGATTCTGAAAACTCCTCATGGAAAATTTTCCACAGATCCTAACTTCCAAGTAGTGCAGAAAATTATGAGAAGAGGATTGCTTGATTGCACTGCAATCTTGAATCCCACAGAAACCCTTCGTACACTTTCAGATAAATCTTTGCTTATATATATCCCTCAGATTCTTTACCTATAAGACAGGAATATCATCCACCCTACTTACCTCATAGGAGATGAGGGGAAATCTTGCAGAACCTTGTGTGTGTGTGTGTGTGTGTGTGTGTGTGCACGCGCATTTAGTTTGTTTGTGTGTTTGTTTTGTGGTACAGTGGGACTGCACCCAGTACTTGGTCACACTTTGCAACTGCTCTGCCACTGGGCTGCACCCTAAGCCCACTTTTCATTTTTTATCTTAAGACAGAGTCTTGCTAAATAACTCAGGCTGCCTCTGGCCTTGAACTCACAATCCTCCTGACTCTACCTCCCAAGTAATTGGAATTACAAGCATGAGCCACTCACCTGGCCTTTGTTTGAAAAAAATAGGAAAAAAATTAAAATGAAAGAAATCACCATTTGAGATCTAAGAATCCTGTGATGCAGAATACTAAATAGTGTAAATACACCGTAGGGTTTGAGGTTCTTTCCAGGAAAAAATAAAAATTAAGAAAAACATATGAATAGAAGGAAGGAAGAGAGGAAGGGAGGAAGGAAGGAAGGAAAAAGGAAGGAAGGAAGGACAAAATAAGAATGAAAATGTAAATGTATTTTGTTTATAAAAGTGGGGAAAGGATAAAGTGGGAAGTTATTAAAAGTTTGTTCTATACTTAAAAAATAACAAATTTTGAAAAACTCAATAAGATTAAAATAGAATACTCAACATAATGCTATAATCCATTTAGTGATATGAAAAATACCATGAAGATTAACACATCACATTATGAAATTGATGGTGTTTGATATTTCCTGGTACTTTTGGTTAATTGCTCTTGGGGATCCTGGAATATTAATGGGCTGATATCAATGGAATCAGGAGTATCCAGTAAAAATGCCTTCAAATATGATTATTTAACTCTAATCATGTCTTCACACTGACTTCTAATATTAAGTAGTTATAAAGCATTTGTTGTTGTTTGGTGCTATTGGGTTGAGGCCAACTCATGGCAACCCTGTGTACAACAGAACAAAACATTACCTGACACTGTGCCATGGCTAGCACTATTACCAGTGCTTCTCTGCTGTTTATAGGGATTTCAATGGCTGATTGTTTTGGGAGTGGGCTGTCTGATCATTCTCCCAAGTCTACAGCACCTGGTATTCCCAGGTGGTATTCCATCCATGGACTAACCCGTCCCAATCCTGCTTAGCTTCCAAGACCAGATGGGATTGGATGCCAGGAAGGTATGGTTGCAGAGATAAAGCATTGAGTTTAGTATAGTACAAACTGATGACTCCCTGACCCTGTTTCTCTGCACACTTCTCAGCTAACCCTCAACCCTACCTCAGAGTTGAGCCCTTACACTAATGCCTAGACCCAGTTCTGGCCACAGGTTTTTGGAGTATGAGAGGCTATAAATTATCATCATTCTACTGCTTGTCTTTTATTTATTCTCCAAGCACCTGTCACTATTTTAATGTATGGTTCTGGGATCAGGATCCCAATCTCAACTCTGTCCAGACAAGCTGAAACCAGCTTGATACACAGATTTTCACAGCTTGTTCCCCCTGAACTGACTCCAGGTCTTTCTGATGCGATGGGCTTCTTTCTAGACCCTACTGCTGGCCTCAAAGAATATAGATGTTCTGCCTTTATTCTAATCGAAGCCTCTCTCTGCCTTTGGCTCAAACTGTTGCCCTTTAGTCAAGACAAGTACATGTTGATTTCTGCCTTGATTTACTCAGTTATCTTTCTTTTTGTTGCATGTTTTTCTGGAATGTTGAGACCAGTCATTTCCAGAAGAGGCCTCTTGGTGCTGACATTGACAACACAGTGGGCCCAGAAATAACCAAATTCCTATGAAGGACATCAGCAACACTATTTAGACACACTGGCTTTTATGTTCCTAATCTATGCACCACAAGATTAAGGCCAAACTAAGCATGTATTCAGTGACTACAGATTTTATCCAGAGCATAAGAGTCAGGATTCTGGGTGGGGTTAGCATAAATCTTTGGGTATAGCCACAGACATAAGTTTTCATGTGTGACTATCTTCAGATACATGTTCTCTAGTAAAAAAAAAAAGAAAAAAGTTAAGAAGCATTGTTGTTAGGTGCTGTCAAGTTGGGTCTGACTCATAGCGACCCTGATAGAATTTTCACTGGTTGTTTCAGAATTGCTTCAGGAGTGGATTGCCATGTCCTTCTCTTGTTTTTGCAGTGCTGGGGATTGAACCCAGGTCCTCAGAGAGTGTGGAATAGCATTCTACCAACTGAACTAAACCCCAGCCCCTAAAAAGAATTACACAAGCCAATTTTGTCACCTGTGAAATATAAAAAGAAGCAAGAGAAAAAAATGCATCTTCTCCCTCCAAAACTGTCCCACTCATACCTTAACTATGTTCTTGAGTTAGTCCTAGGGCCAAAGCTCATTTACATGATCAAACCTTAACCCCAGCTCTTCAATATACATAAGACTCCAGTGGTATGCAGCTTGTACTAAACTGCTCTTTTCAGTCTACCTGGACCCTTAAATTTGGTGACTAGATCACCCAATCAGCCACCTCATCAGAAAATCTACTAGTTCCACTACCATAATGCTATGGACTCTACACCATGTCTGTCAGCTTGTCATGCTGTGGGGGCTTGCATGTCACTGTGTTGCTGCAAGCTATGCTATTTCAGATACCAGCAGGGTCATCAGTGGTGGACAGGTTTCAGCTGAGATTTCAGATTAAGACAGACTAGGGAGAAGAACCCAGAAGCCCACTCCTGAAACAATTAGTCACTGAAAACCCTGTCCATAGCAGAGAAGCACACTCAAATACAGTGCCAGAAAATGAGCCCCCAAGGCTGGAAGACATTCAAGAAATGACTGGGGAAGAATGGCCTCCTCAAAGTAGAGTCAACCTTAATGATATGAATGAAATTAAATCCCTGGGACCTCCTTTTGCTGATGTAGCATGACTCAAAATGAGAACATTGTACCCACAACACTAGACTCAAACATGAAAAGATCGTGTGCATGGCACAGTGTTGGGTAGTGTTTCATTCTGCTGCACTTAAGGTCACTATGAGTCAGATCCATTTTCATGACACCTAACACTAAAAACAATTCTATGGTCTATTAAAAGCTGTATAAAACTTTTTTGGAGTGACTCAGATGTAATAGAAGTAAACCAATGCATTAGTTACTAACTTTTGATAAAATTTCAGATGACAACATGAGTTTTCATAGGAGAATTAAATGAACTCTCTTATTTTGACTGGCAAGTCACAAGATTAGTCACTCATGAAACGTACCTTATGGAACTCCTTGTAAGCCAGTAGTTTGTCCCTTATCATTGGACTACTCCACTAGCACAATTCCAGCCATGAAACAAAGTGAACTGGAATGGGTGACATGGAATGGGGTGGAGTAGAATGGCATGGAACAGAATCAAATCAGAATGAGTGAAGTAGAGTGGAATGCCTGAGGATGTTGGTGGCTTGCCAAAATAATACAAAAGAATCTCAGTTGTGATCTAGTTTCAACTTCTAAACTAGATTTGATGGGCATATGATTATAAGAATTCCTCATCCTCACTATCAGAGAAGGCTGTATCCTAGCTGGCTGAGCAGATAAATGGTTGGTAAACATGAACACTCATGTGGTTAGATACCCAATATCTCCATTAATGTGAGCCAGGTACTTAATGAGCAGGTATTGCTAGAATGAGAGAAGTCTTCAGAGATCTGGCTTGATAGACACATGGACACCTAGCTTGCTTTGTCTATTTCTCCAGGTTTGCCTCTGTCTCTCCAAATGTGGAAATTCTCTGCAAATCCTCTCTGAACCACGAAAGCCTCACCGTATCCTCCAAACCAGTAAATATTGTCTTTTCAGAGCCCCTGTGCCTCTCCAATTAGCCTTCCTCATCTTTACCTTTCTGTTCCTTTGTTCTTACTGGGGCTGCACTATAGATTCCTAATTAAGCCCAAGTTCTAGAATCTTTTCCTTTGATTATTGTGTCTGCTTCCAGCCAGTCCCCTGATTGTCCAGGGGCAGGGCCAGCTGTCTCTTCAAACTGCTCCTAGAGATGACCATTTCTACCCTGTCAAAGGAATTCTGCTTGCTTATTGTAGAAGGCAAAAAGCCAGGAAAAGAGGCAAATCTTCTATTACAAAGAAGTTCACTGAAGTGACGTCCCATTGAGCCTCCACCCATGACCCTGCCACATCTCTGGAGAATCTGTTTCTAATGTCTTGAAAATAGACATACTTTCCAGAATCCAGTAATCAAAGCTATTCAACATGAGTCCATGGTTGGAAATCGCTATGCATTCTAATTTCAAAAGACCTTCTTGCTTATAAAAATGCTACCTGATATATGCTATACTCAGGGGAGAACCTGAAGTCATATTTCCCTGGGACCTAATAGATGTGAAAGGACGCTTCTATTGAGATCTGTGGGTCCTTAATTGCCAACAATTATGGTCACTTGCTTTATTCCTTTCTGAGCAACCTCTTACTCTCTCATTTCCATGATTCTAGTAAACAGAATATTCTGTAGTCTCCACCTCTAAGTCCCAGGGTTGGTTGATGTTTCTTGTCTTTTACTATCTCCTAATGTCCGGCATGTGTCTGGCAGCTTGTCATGCTGTGGGGGTTTATGTGTTGCTGAAAGCTGTGCCACCGGTATTTCAGATACCAGCAAGGCCACCCATCATGGACAGGTTTCAGCTGAGCTTCCAGACTAGGACAGACTAGGGAGAAGGGCCTGGCATTCCACTCCTGAAATAATTAGCCATTGAAAACCCTATGAATAACAGAGAAGCACTGTCAAGCATAATGTCAGAAAATGGACCCCACTGGTTGGAAGGCCCTCAAGAAACAACTAGGGAAGAGTTGCCTCCTCAAAGTAGAGTCAAACTTAATGACAGTAATGTAGGAAAGTCCCTGGGACCTCCTTTTGCTGATATGGCACAACTCAAAATGAGAAGAAACATAGTGGTTGCAACAATAGTCTCAAACATAAAAAGATTGTGTGGATGGCACAATGCTGGGTAGTTCTTCTTCATTCTGTTCAGGGTCATCATGAGTCAGATTCAACTTGATAGCACCTAATAACAACAAAAATGTCACTGGGAATTATAATTCTACCCATTAACTCCAGTCTCCATGTAAAGTAGAGCTACCACATTTCCTTTCTCTGGGCTCCTTTTACCTTTTAAGGCTTCACAACTTGCCTACTTCCAGATGCCTCTGATCCTCCCTGACTTTCCTAGACCCAGTAGTACCTTGACATGCTTGTCCACATGCCTACCCAGAATGTCTCCCGAGTTCCTATTCAGCCTGCACCCAAGCCTTGGCTTTTCCATTTTTGATTAGGTCTTTTTCCACATCTGACTGTCATGTGGGCAGCAAAGCTGGTTGATTTTAAAAGAGAAAGAAGTTAAGGCCAGATTCTAGATAACCCAGTTTATGTTTTCTACATATAGTTTGTATAGTGGCCAATCCTTCAAAGTCAGAGACACTCCTTCCACCCAGCCAACACACTCCAGCTCTGGATAATTCAGTTTCACACAGAGAAAGGCTTTTCTGGGAAATGATTTATGTTCACATGGCTTAAGTACTCTCCGTTGAGATCTGAATTTCCAGGGTGAAATGTGTCTCTTGGCTGCTTAGAAGTCTCCATGTCTCAAATTGTTCTCCTAGCTTGGAAGCTGTTGGGTTACTTGGAGCAGCAGAGAATTCCTGATGTGTGATACTTCCACGGGAAGCACTATTTCAATAGCAGAGGGCTAACACATCTGATGGGCAGCCTGCCCACTGGGCCATCTTGTCTGCCAACACTCCCACATTTATTAAGGTTCTTTTGTGAGATAAAAAGGCTGGACACCTGGATCCTTCCAAAAACAAAACAAAATTAAAGCTGCAATTACCTGTCTGCCCTGTGCAAGGCAATCTACACTGCCATCCTTTTGGTTTTACTGGTGACAAGCAGATGTCACCCAAAGCAATTTGGAAACCTGAGCAAACAGACTTCAGATAAGATTCAAAAGAAGAACTTAATCCAAAAGTACAACCAAGCTGCCAGACAGTGAATATAGGAGCTAATAGATGAGGAACTGGAAATAAGGAAAGAGCCTCATTTTTATGGTAGCCCCAGGCTCCAAATCTCCAGCCCACCTTATCCTCCCTCCTAAGGTTGACTCGGTCCCAAGCTATAAGCTAGCCCTCCTTCAGATTTAGGGGACTTCGTGAGAATTTAATGTACAGTCTTCAATTCTTCTGTAAACTCTTAGAATCAAATTTCAGGTAAAATTTTCTGCTTCAAGTTTAACAATCAGTCTTCTACTTTATCTCTACAATCAAGCCATCCTCTTAGATCTCTGTCTTAGGGGCCATTCTAGGTTTTTCTGTTTTTCTTTTGCCAGGGAGATCTGAAGCCAAACTCACTCCTGTGGATCATTCTCTTAAAGAAATTCTTGTATACATCCTTTTTAAAATTCTATTTATTTATTTACTTTGTGGTACTGGGGGTTGAACCCAGGGCCTTGTGCTTGCATGCTTTGCAAGTGCTATCCCATTGAGCTATACCCTCAGCCCATTTTTTTACCTTTTTTTTTTTTTGAGACAGGGTTCACTAAATTATGCAGATTGCTTCTGGTCTCGAACTTGTCATCCTCCTGCCTCTTCCTCCCAAGCCGCTGAGATTACAGGCATGCGCCACCACACGCAGCCTGGTATACATCCTTTATAGGAACAGATGCTTGGCTGCTTAGAGCTTCATCTAATGACCTTCTTTTTGTCAACCCACCTCAGTGCTCAGCTCACTTGATATATATCTGAGACTTCACTGAGTTTAACCACAGAATGCACAATAAGTTATTGCGTATTCTGAGGACATTTTGCTGGGCTTGGATAATGACCTCGTGTTACCCAAATCTACACTGCTCTCAAATGTCTTTCTAATTCCTGGCTTGGTGTTCTTTCAGATTGGTCCTTTTATTTTCAATGATATGCAAAGTTTCCAATTTCCTGCAAAAGTGACAGTATGCCATTCTATCTTCCACTCCAGTGAGTTGTTTACAAGCCTTTCTTTTTCATACTTTTTCCAAGATCCTTGAAGTAAGGGACCAAATCTTATTATTCATTATAATTCACATAATGTTTTAAAGGCTTTCCCCCCACCACATAGTACAACAGTCCTCTCTTATCCATGGGAGAGATGTTTTAACATCCCAAGTGGATCCCTGAAACTACAAGTAGTATCAAAGTCTATGTTTAGTATGTTTTTCCCTCTACATACCTACCTGTGATAAAGGTTAATTTTTATAGGTTAGCCACTCCTTTTAGATGCCAGCAAGTCAGGTCCAATTCATAGCAACCCTATGTACAACAGAATGAAACACTCCCGGACATTGTGCCATGCCCAGCACTATTGTCAGTGCTTCTCTGCTACTTATAGGGTTTTCAAGGGTGGATTTTTTCGGGAGTGGATTACCAGGTGCTTCTCCTTAGCCTGCACTGCCTACTATTCCCAAATAATCTCCCATCCAGGGTGAGGTTAGATATAGTGAGATATTAACAACTAATAATAAGCTAGAATAATTATAAAAATATACTGCAACAAAAGTTATATGAATGTGGACTCTGCCTTTCAAAATATGTTTTGTACTGTTCTCACTCTTCTTTTTATGATGATATGAGATCGTACAATGTCTGTGTGATGAGGTGAAGATAAATGATGAATGATTGGCAGCTTTAGGCTACTATATAAGAGTTACTTGAACACAAGCACTACAACAGTTCATCTGATAACTGAGACAGCTACTAAGTGACAAATGGGTGGGTAAATACACATCATGGATACATTTTCTATGTAGGGCAGAGCAAGACAGAAGCATGATTTCATCACATTACTCAGAATGACACACAATTTAAAACTTACGAATCCTTCATTTCTGTCCTTTTTGGTTTAATATTTTGGGATGCAGTTGAACACAGCATCTTAAGACTGTGGAAAATGAAATCACTGATAAAGGGGAATTGTTGTAGATCCTTAATAAGAGTTTGTAGAATAAATGAATCAGAGCCTCTCATCTCTATCACAGAGGGGGCCAGCTGTGGCTTTTGATATGGTAATAAAATTATAAAAATTGAAGAGAAGGCATATAATACTACATATAATGTATATAGTACTACTACATATTTAATGTGGGTGAGGTTTAGCTCAGTTGGTAGAGCACTGCTCTGCACTCCATGAGGACCCAGGTTCAATTTCTAGCACCACAAAAATGGGAGGACATGGCAATCCACTCCAGAAGGAATCCCAAAACAATCAATCATTGAAAATCCTATGAGAGTCGCTATGAATTTGACCCTAACAACAACAAAACCATGTATTTAGTAGAATAGTAGGTTGTCAATGCTATCTCACTTAAATTAAGAAATGACCTAGAACATTAGCCAATTTTCTATAAGATCATAGTGAGTTCAAACATACTTTGTAAAGAAAGAGAATGGTGAGTGCTAACTTGGAGAAGAGGAGCTTTGTGTCCAGGAAAGATAAAATTTGAGAATGAGACTGTTCTGATGATGACCCCCTCGTAGCACTTGCCACATCTTGTATATGAGGCTAGTCATCTATACCAGAGAAACTAAACATGGCTTGTAGTGTCAGGCACTGCTATAAGTGATGTACACAAAATAATTCATTTTTCCCTCATGAACTTCCATATAGCTTTATATTATTCTAAATCCAGCCTAGAAAGTTGTGGTATAGCAAGAAAACTTTTTTAAAAAATTAAAATAAATGGAGTGAGGATTTATAAAAAGTAAAATATTAATATTCTAGCTCTTGACCCTGAAATTAATATAATATCCACAAGAATCTTGAAGATAACAGGGGACAGAATTAGAAGAAATATCAGTATGGTCATTTTCTAATATTTTGTGGTATGTAGCTAATAGAACCTCAAATATTAGGTTCAAATATAAAAGAGAAAAAATTCTAGCCCATTAGTTTTTTTTTGCCTGAGAGGATAATTTTAGATACTAATACTATTACTTAAAATGTATTAAAATGTTGAATAACTTTCATTTTCACTTTATGTTCCTTATAAAAATTCAAGTAAACACTTTTAGTTCAAATAAGCTATATTAATTTCTCTTTCTCTGCTTCTCTCTTTGTTTCCCTCTATCTCTCTTCTCTTACCTCCTTCAAGTCAACTACCATCAGTATGTACTTATTTCTACTATTTCATATATACTATACTTGATAGGATGGAGAATTAATAATAAATGTAAGACAAATGAACTCGATAATAAGGGCTATGTCTGGAGAAAGAGTGATGCTTCACATTTTATTTTCTGAAGAAGGCAGCCGGAGGGTAGACATAGTAGCTTTCAGAGTTCTACTTGGCCATTTCAGCTTCTTCCTCCTTCATCTGTGAGTATTTTGAATATGTTAAAGTTCTCTAAACTTTCCAGGGAATTTCAGGCTAAACATTAATGATTTTTCTATAACACTTATATTTACTATCTCTTTTACTGGACTAAACTGATGATTTCTTCACAATAAAAATTACCATATTTTCACAAATCCAATCATACTTCAAGAAGTACTTGACTCTCAGTGTGGTGCAGAGAAATGAAATACCCAGCCTAGTGCATATGCATGGTAGGCAGTCATTTGCCCTCACCATTGAGGCCAAACCCAAACTATGCCCCTCCTACCATCTCCAGGTATAGCAGAGTCATGTTGCAGAGGAGCGCTCACCTTTATCCTCTTCTCATCCAGTTCCTGATGCAGTGTGTGAAATTTCCCTGTCTGGGACACATGAGTTTCACTTAAGAAGGAAAGGGTTTAGTAAGTACTTTATTTCTCCAGAGAAAACTCAGCATTGAGAACTGATGAACAGCATCATTTCTGAGACTAAGATTAGGGAACCAGAGAGGGTCTGGGACCAGAGATGAATAACATAGCCTGTGACTTGATGTGAAATTTAAGTCACTGAAGAGCTCTACCCTTCACACCCACACCCACACCCACAGAGAGAGAGAGAAAGAGAGAGAGAGAGAGAGAGAGAGGGAGAGAGACAGGGAGAGAGCAGCTTCATTTGTAGGTTCAAGGTTCCCATCTCACATTACTTCATGGCAGAAAAATGAAAACAGGCTTCTTCCCTATGGAAAGTGTAGTTCTTACACAGCATACAAGCTGAATAGGAAGAGAATAGGGCACACAGATACCAAAGTCCAAGGGCCAGATGCTCACTGACTTTCTAACACTTAAAAACAGCCACAATTTACGGATACTGTGAAAAAAAACCAAATAAGTTACCATTGTATCCTTCTTTTAGCATCAAATGTTCCTTTAGGTACTTAGGTTATCATTCTCCATAAAAATTTGTTACACTTATATAGAAAGTAACAAAACAGAGAAAAATGTAGGTTCTATTAGAAAGCAACAAAACAGAAATATAGGTTCTATAAAAAATCATTTCTAATCTATAATTAACTTTAGGAATTTAAGTTATAATAATTTAGAATCTAATAAAAGATAATTCCTTGTATCATTTTCTCCTCTCATTTATTCATGCTAAGAATTTGATTTGGATTTATGGTGATAACATCAAGTAGTGATTTGCAAAATGGATTAGATTCAAAATATTAAACATGAGCAGACTAGTTAAGAGGCTTACTGTGTTGAGTAAGAGCCAGGATCCTGGCAATGGGTAAGTGAAAAGACTATGAAAGCATGAACATTAAAATAACAGGAAATTATGTCTGCTTGGATATGGGAAATGAGTTAAAGGGGAGGCTAAATAAGATTTTGGGATTTGCTGCCTGGATAGACTGACCTTGCATTTATATCTGTTAGTCAGCTTTTCGTCACTGTGAAAAATACCTGAGGAAAACAACTTAAAAAGAGGAGATTTATCTTGGATCATGGTTCCAAAAGTTTCAGCCCATAGGCACTTGGCTCCATTGTATTTGGGCCCACAGTGAGGCAGAACAATACAGTGAGGACATGGAGTGGCGGTAAGCAGTCCTGCTCATGGCAGACAGGAAGCAAACGGGGGGGTAGGGGTGGTGGACGGGGGATGGGGACAATATGCACACATCCTAGTCATGCCCCCACTGACTCAGCCCTCCTTGAGGGTTAGTGTGGAGCTCTACTGGCCAGGAATCAAAACCCCACATATGAAACCCACTACTCTTGAGTTGATGGAGACACACCACTCTGGGAGCTCTTTTTGGATGGTAACTCAGAACTCAACTTTATTTCCTGTGCACTGAGCTTATAAAGACTTTTGAGTCAACCAATCAGAATCTGTGACATTTTGATGACGTTTTGAGTTAGCCAATTAGGTGACGTCAGGCGACTGGACCAACCAATAAGATGATGTTGGGTGACAATGACTTGGCAAGAAATTCCAGGAGGGACACGCCCTAGCTGCATCAGGCAGGGGCCATCTTGCCTCGACCTTGTGGCCTCGAGCTGGGTGTGCCACAGGCGAGTCACAGAAGAATCCCAGGTGTGGCTCAGGGCTCGAGGTGAGCTAGGTAAGCCTCTACCCAAGCCAACTCAGTCACATCTCCTTCCTTCCTCTCTATGCCTCATCCCTACAGGTTAGCCCCTCACAATCCAATCACTTCTCAATAGTACCACACCCTGGGGACCAAGCCCTCAACACAGGAGTCTTTGGTTGGTTGGTAGGTGCCGTCTTTGGGGACTTTTTAAATCTAAACCATAGCAACCTCCTATAAAAAAGCCATCCAAATCTATGAGGTTCTTAGAAGACTTCATTCCCCAGCTAAATACCAATGGGTCATGGAAAAAGAAAACAAAAAAAAAACTTTAGTTTATTGGATCTCATCAAGACACAAGTAAAGGGCCAGGAAGACATATATTCAATGTTGATGCAAACCACTACATTTTCCAGGCATTCACATGGACAAGATGAGCCAGAAGAAGAGTAAAAGTCAAAGTCTGATAGCAGTCCTCCAGTCCTTTCTTTTCCCTCTCTCATAACACTGGATCTGGTGGAATGTAACAGCCCAGTGCATTTGTCCTCATAAATCAGACCCAGTGGATGACATAACCAAGTTGGGATCATTATTATCATGCTCAAAAAGCATTCTTACTTTCAGATGTACATGTGACAAAAAGAATCTGCTAGACATTCTGCCAAGAATCCACGTGTTACAATCTAAGTATGGACACCTAGATGACAGGGGGGAAAATACAAATTCACAGCATCAAACAACTGTGAAGAACTCTACCATCTAGAGCAATCATAGAGTCGGGTGGACATCCAACAAGACAAGATCACCATGAATAAAGCAAACTTGAGGATTTTGTTGGGCTTGAAGGATTTTTTCCTTCAGAAACAAAGTTTCTTACTCCTTATGCTCTTGGTTCCATCTTTCCAGAGGAGATCACATGGCATAGTACATGGCCCAGAACTGAGAGTTAAAGACCTGAGCTCTGCTCTTAGTTCTATTCTTAACTTACCCTGTAATTTTAAACAGGGTTTTGTGTCAATTTACCAAAAATGTACAACACCTATCAGGATTCATGACAATTCTAGCCTTGCAATTCAATTCTAACCCCATTAAAATATTTTACTTTCTTTGGTTTTCTTTCAGGTCCTTAAAAATGTACTTTAAGTCATCTTTTAAGGATTGAAGCTTCAAACCTCATGTTCATAGCAGTTTAATTGTGCCCATACAGCTTATCTAACAAGATTGAGTATATAGGTGTTAGGCACAGAGTGGATACTGACTGGTTAAATGACATGTCATGTATGGAAGCTTGGTAGATTGACTCTGCACTGTGAAATCTTGAAAATGCTGAACCTGGATTTTCAGTTACCCTCATTGTAAATGAATGAGGTGATACTCTTCATTGAACATGACAATTATTTTTGCATCACAAATCTTCAATTGTTCCCTTGTCTGGATCTAGCCCTCTCCCAGTGCCTCCAGTCTTCTGCTATTGCTAAGAGAAGACAGGTTTCAGTCTCAGTATTCCTCAGCTGAGCAGTTCTTGCACCTGAAGTATCTTTCAGTAAGTGGCTAAGATTTGCTAAGCCTTGTCAACAAAAACACACACCCTTCCAATGACCATGCAGGCAGTGTGTGTTTGAGTGTGTGCTGACACGCACAGCCTTAGTGAAAGAGCATAATGTTTTAGTGCAGCTTTGCTTCTTGACACTCAGTTCACTATAGAGTTGCACTGTACCCAAATTAGCTCTGCCCTCTGTGTTCATCATACCTGTCCCAGTAAGCCATGTCAATTCCTGATGAGACCTGCAGCATCATTTCTTCCTTGGAAACAAGAAGTCATTTCACCTAGCTTGAAACCCATGTTAAAGTTGGCATGTGTGATTCTAGGGAGCCTATAGACAAAGGAAGCTATAGAAAGTTGTTTCACATTAGAGGGCTGATTGAACTACAAATTGCTCTGCTTTTAGCCAAGGGAAATTAGGAGGAGGTAAAGCTGTACCCAGCTGGAGTCTAAATTTCTCCAGTGTTATTCCTTGCACAACATGAGTCTGCCCACATGCACTGCCCATTACTCACTCTCGTGAACTATTACAGCATAGTCTAATGAGAACAGCCCTGGGGTCAAACAACCAAGTTCTAATCTCCATTTTTATCTAGTTTCCACTTTCCACCTCCTCTGACCTATAAAGTCATACATGATCTGTGACTCCTAACATCCCTTCAACATCTCTGTCCCACTTAATCTTGCAATGGAGCTAAAATGGAAATATTATACAAAAGACTGAGACACATAATTTTATTTTCAGAATCCACTGTGCAAATCAAACTATCCACTCTGAATATATCTGGGTCGGGCCTGGTTAGTACCTGGATGGGAGACTGCCTGGGAACACCAGCAGCTGTAGGCTTGGGAGAAGGACCTGGAAACCCCCTCCTAAAAATCCATCTGCCATTGAAAACCCTATGAACAGCAGAGAAACACTGACAATAGTGTTTCCCCTGTTGTACAGAGGGTCACTATGAGTCACATACCGACTCGACAGCACCTAACAACAACAACAAGTATTATAGCCAATAGCCTTTCTTTATCCATTCTCTATCATCATCCAAGGTTCTTTTTCTTAAAACTTCTTCCATAATTTTCTGTAATTCTCAGGATCTTCCATTTTCCCTGGTCAAATAAGGCTGATACTTCTCTTAGACATGTCCAACAAGCATCTTAGCAATTCTTCAAGCAGGGCGATCTTAAGATGATCTAGATATAACCAGCATCTTCTTCTATAGCTCAGAGTCTTAGCAATTTCTATTACATATCAATTCTTTTCCACAAGAAAAGGACTGTGCAAAGCCTAAAATGGTTCCAGTCACTCAGAGTTCTATATTTCTCTCCAAGCTCCTTTAAAAAGTAAAACAAGTCCTTTCTTACAGACAGCCCATAAGTCTTATAACACCCTTGCCCAAAACTTCTTTTACAAACATTCTGCAGAACATGAGGCAAAGTTTAGCACTGGAGCCTCTTTTGCATCTCCATTCAGGTAGTGAGGTATCCTCCTGACAGTTAAAACCCAGTTAGCCAGGCACCATGGTGCAAGCCTGTAACCCTGGCAACTTGGGAAGGTGAGGCAAGAGCATCATGAGCTCAAGGACAGAGGCAGCCTGCACAGTTTAGCTAGACCTGTCTCAAAATAAAAAATAAAAAGAGATTTAGGTATGCAGGTCAGTCGTAAAGCACTTGCTTAGTATGTGTGAGGCCTCGAGTTCAACATCGCAGTACTGAAAAACAAAACAAAACAAAACTCTTAGATGGGATTAGCAGGAATAGTCAAGCTCTGACTCTTTCCAGCATGGTGAGGTTACACAGTATAGAGCACTCATCTAGATTTACTGTTATTGAAACTGAGGCCGTTTGTTTTAGAAAGACTCATCCCAACCAGGAATAGAAGAACTCAGTCTTCATGGATACAGACACACAGAACAGTCACCCTTAGTAACAAATCCTCAATACACATCAAGAAAATTCCAACTTGTGAATGTGTTCTTTTGATAGTGGAAACATAAGTCTGTATGACTACTTGCCTCTAGCTTATTCCCTCTAGCTTATTCTGTTGAAATATCCCACAAAAAAAAAAAAGACACTGAAAATTTTATAGACTGTTCTGCAAGGCTGGGTGAGAAGAGATGTATCTAGCCCTGTTACTCCAAGTGTGGTCCTTGGACCAATAGCATTGACATCATTTGGGAGTTGTCTAGAAAGTCAGACTCTCAGGTTCTACACTTGACTTCTATTATCAGACTCTGAATTTTAACAAGATTCTCTAAATGACTCATAAGAATGTTGAAGTCTGAGAATCACTGTTTATATCAATGACTCTCAAATTCTGATGCCTATTAGAATTATCTGGGAAATTTTTTCTTTTAAATGCCAATGATTAAATATCCTTCACCCCACTCAATAAATTAGAATCCTGAGAAGTGGAATGTAGACATCAGCAAATCCACAAATCCTTCAGGTGATACCAATGTGTATCTACCTTTGAGGTCCAGTATACAACATATAAGGACAGCAATAGGCTGGGGCAACTGGTAGAGTGCTGCTCTATGCTCTCTGAGACCCTAAATTCAATCCCCAGCACCATAAAAATGGGAGAAGGACACCGTCATCCTCTCCCAAAGCAATCACAAAACAATCAGCCACTGAAAACCCTATGAAGAGTTCACTATGAGTCAGACCTTACTCGATGACACCTAATAATAAGGACAAAGCAACACAGAGATTTACATTTTTGGAGTAGTTGAGATTGGTAAAGCAGAGTAATGGGAGAAATTAGAGAACTGAGCAGAATTGGGGCACTCTTCCCATAAAGTAGACCCAACCTTCCCTGTGAGATAAGTACACAGTAGAAGCCTGTGATTCCCTCTCATGACGCAGACTCCCTTGAGGACCATAACTGTCACATGTTTACATTATGCCCATTCTGCTATCTCAGAAGTCCTCAATGGATGCACAATTTAACAAAATGACATTTTAACAGTATGAAAATGGAGACATCTTCTCTCAATCATTCATCAAATTAGACTAATTACTGAAAAGTCACTAGGTTAGGAGATTTACCTGCATTTTCTTTCATCCTTCCAATAAACTATCAAGGTAGTTTTTATTATTCTCACTTAAGAAAAATTAGAAAATTAAGGCATATATACATTATATACAGAGAGTATATAAATCTTCTCAAGTAAGCCAGGTGACTTGGCTCACATTTGTAATCCCAGCTACTTGGGGGATGAGGCAGGAAGATTATGAGTTTGGGACCAGAGGCAGCCTGTGTAACTTAGCAAGACTCTGTCTCACAATAAAAAAAGAAAAAGAGGGATAGAGGTGCAGCTCAGTGGTGGAGCACCCTGGGTTCAATCCCCTAGTACTTCCCAAACAAACAAACAAATAAAACTTCTCCAGTTAAACATCTAGGTTGGTTTTTTTTGTTTTGTTTTGTTTTGTTTTTTGTTTTTGTTTGTTTTTGTTTTTTGTTTGTTTATTTGTTTTTTTGCAGTACTAGGGGTTGAACCTAGGGCCTCATGCTTCCATGCTTTGCAAGTTGCAAGTGCTGGACCACTGAGCTGCATTCCCAGCCCATTTTTTTACTTTTTGAGACAGGGTCTTGCTAAATTACACAGACTGCGTCTGGTCTCAAACTTACAATCCTCCTGCTTCTGCCTCCTGAGTTGCTGGGATTAAATTGTAAGAGTAGAAAAAAGTCTGGTTTTCCACAACTCCTTACACTGCAAATTGGTGCACATGGTGAGAAAGGAAAAAAATGACAGCCAGCCACAGAATCAAAGAACTGGATTTATGCTCACAACTAAGTCACTGCACTGTCTTGATGAACCTAAAAAAATTTCTCAGAGTATCCACATCAGACAAACAAATACTGTAACCATGATGGATCAAGACAATCCAAGACTTTTCCAGTACCATGTGGGAGCACAGATGAAACATAAACACTGGCAATGCCAGAAAAATGACCAAATACCCCCAACATCCTGGCTAATGTGAAAGGCTGCTGATTCCTTACCAATTATAGTCTTAGCCTCATTTCTTTTGCCTTCTAAATAGGAGTTATTAAGGTGCCCAATCATAGAATTACCTCTGTTTCCCAATAGCCTCTAATTAAAAGCAAGGCTCTGCTTCCTCATACCCTTCTTAAGATCACTGAGCAAAAGCTAAAATTCTGTAAGCCTTCTCTTACTGCTTCTCATTTGCTTCCTAGGATACCCAAGGGATTTCCTGGCATTCAGGGTTTCTTCTTGAGGCTATCTTAAGCTAACAACTGAGTTAAATCACACATAACCCTACACTTTTATTTCTCCCCTCCCTTCACTTTTTCATGTTGGGAAGCAATGGGTGAAAGCTGGGATATGCGAAGTTTCTATGGTAGAGAAATGTTTTAAAATTGAATGGAGTGATGATTGTACAACTCTCAGCCTACCAAGTCATGGAATTGCACTCTCTAAAAGAGGGAACTGTATGGTGTGCAAAGTATATCTCAATAAAGCTGTTTTTAAGATTCCATTATTTTTACCTCAAATATATTCCTTTTAGAGAAAGACAAAAGTTTTAAGAAATGACATCAACAAAATAGGGGAACATAATCCAAATATGCATATGAGTTTTACTACATATTAATCAAAAGGTTCCGTAAACCTTGTAAGTTGATAAAAAAATGTAGCCAAAAGTGATAATGGCATAATGGAAAAATTCAATGATGTATGACTCTGTACTCTATCAATATTTACCAATAAATGGGGGGAAAAAAAGAAATGACACCAGCATGTGATGCAATTTCCTGTGATTTTCTTTTGTATTCTCCCTCCCTAGGCAAAGGGCTATATAGAAATGTGAGGGGCAATGAAGATATCATTCAATTAACAAGGGTCCCTGAAAACACAAGGCTTTGCAGTGTGGACGTATAGCCAAATGGTAAGCAAATAAATGTCTTAGTACAGTATTGAGCTGAATGATCATGACACAAATGAATTATTGAATTCATGCTGAATTCTCACCCTATGTGTCTGTGACTGCTTCATTTATCACATGTTGTCATGGAGACATTAAATCTTTTAACAATAAATGTGGTGCCATCTCCATCCTTTGGTACAAGGCTCAGAACAGTGGCATGCACATGACAAATTCCTAGCATATATTATTGATGAAATAACCCAAACATAAAAATCCTATCGTTACTGGATATACGCAGACTTTGGCTGCCTGAACAACTTCATTCCTCAACTTATGGACTATAATTGCAAAACCAGAGAATGCACACCTCTTCACCAAAAGGCCACTTTTAAAATCTCTTGCTAGCTATTACTATTGTGGGTGTCCATGACTTCTGGGATATTCTTTTCCATCCCTCTCCATAGAAGTAGACTTAAATCACAGCTGCTACATTTGAAATCTGTTTTTTTTTTTTTCCTGAAAAGGTAAACTCAACCAATGCTTCTCACATTTTAATGTGCACATGAGTCACCTGATTCAGCAGGTTCTGAATCAGAGGGTCTGCATGGGGGCTGAGAGTCCATGTCTCTAGCAAGTTCCCTGGTGATACTCATACAGTTAGCCAGAGACCACTTTTTAAATGGCAAGGTGGAAGATCTTAGCACAGGACCTCTGATGGGGCCTTCACTACTAGAATCCCTTTCTTTTATTATGATGTCAGATGGTCTCAAGGCTCTGAACTAGAAGGTGGAAATGAGATGCTAGATAATGGGTCCCAAAATACAGTTAGGAGAAATTAGTTCTTGTGTTGCACAGCACAGTAGGGTAATTAGATCCACAATTTATGATATGTTTCAAAATGACTCCAAGAGGCTGAAGTTTCTCAAAACACAGAACTAATAAAGTTTCAAGGAGATAAAAATGCTAATTACCCTGATTTAATCAGTATACACTGTATATATGTACTATATCCCAAAAACATATACAAAGATTATGTGCTAATGAAAAATTTAAATATACATTTTAAGAAACAAAGTGAAAAATCAAACTTCAGATTTTTTTTCTTACACAGTGATTTTAAAATAAGAATAAATGGAGAATTTTGTAGGGAAATCCAGACTTTTCATTTCTCCTAAAAAGTCAGAAACTCCATCTCACCACTCCCCTGCTCCCACAAAACACCAAGCACATTCTCTCATTGTCCAAAGTTCCCTCTGGACCACTGGCCACTGGGGATGCTGGGGTGTTTTGTTTTGTATTGCTGTCCCCTCTCCAAACATTAAGGATGTGGCTCAAAAGTCCACATCCTTCTCTGTGTAACAAGGTCAATAAGAGAAGAAAAAATAATGGAGATCGTCTATATCCCTGGTATTCGTCACGTTGTTAGGTGCCATCAAGTCACGTCCTACTCATAGTGACCCTATGTACAACAGAAGGAAACACTCCCAACACTGTGCCATGCCCAGGACTATGTCAGTGCTTCTCTGCTATTCATAGGGCTTCTGCTATTCTCTGCTATTCATAGCTGATTGTTCCAAGATTGTTTCAGGAGTGGGCTGCCAGGTCCTTCTCTCATTTTTGTTGTGCTGGGAATCAAACCCAGGGCCCCAGAGTGTGCAGAGCTGCATTCTACCAATTGAGCTAAACCCTAGCTCACTGATTTTGATCATACTGATGATCAAATCCTGGGTGGTCTTATAGAAATTGGACTCAGAAGTTTAAATCTGAGTTCTTAGAAACTGCTTAATATGTTACATTCTCAAGAAGAAATATTTTGAATTTCAAAATCAAGAGTTAAAGGGAAACCAAGACTCTTCTGAGAAACACTGAGGAGGTTCTAGAAGAATCCAAATGTACTCAAGTTGCTCCAGTTTGTATACTCTCCTGGCTGAAAATGTAAACTTTATACTCTCCAGGCTTTGCCCAGGCTTGGTGACTTACCCATGATTTCATTTTGATAAAAATAAATTCTAATGTGATTGGAACTTATTCTTTATTTATGGAAGGTTATGAAATTCTCTGACTCTCGGAAATTCTAATTTCCCTTCATTGTGGAGCTTCATACAGAGACATGGTTCAGCAGCATTCCTCTTCAGCAGAACTTAGGATGGTATCAAAAATAACTCCCACACACTGCAAAGCTGCCATCAAAGCCATTTTCAGGTGTCCTCACATGACCTGGTGAAGGGGTCATGTCCATCATGGCTTCATGGCTCTTTGTTGACCATTGCTTAAGTGGCACAATTTATATTGCTCCCAAAACAGGGCTGAGTTCAAGATGCCCCCAAAGAGCGATGAGGAAGTTGAGAGAGTGAGACAGAAAAGGAGGAGGCACTAATATAAAAAGCATTATGGAGGTCACCACTAAGGGCAATGGAGAACTGATTTCAATACTTAAAAGGAAGTGCTTAGTAAACACATGCATAGTGATGGAATGCCTGCCACTGTACCACTGCAGCATCCGATCCCATCAGATCTCAGAAGCTAAGCAGGGTTTAGCCTGGCTAGTACTTGGATGGGAGACCACCTGGGAATACCAGGTGTTGTAGGCTTGGGAGAAGGACCTGGCAACCCATGCCCAAAAGACAATCAACCATTGAAAACCGGAGAAGCACTGACAATACTGTTTCGCTTGTTGCACATAGGGACACTATGAGTCGGATACCAACTCGACAGTCCCTAACAAGAACAAGTGATGGAATAAACCCAGTGAAGATAAATGGAAGGACTTTGAGCCTCCTAATGCACTCCGTTGAGTTCACATGGCACAAGACGATAAATAGGAATAAGGATCAAGTAGAATGAACATTGGAGTGCTGTATAGAAAGGAAAATCTGCTGTGAGAGGCTTTTGGATAAGGATAAGGATTCTGTCTTCTGAGACACATGTTAGCAGGTTTCCAACTTCCAGGGATTTATTTCACTGAATGTCAAGATGAAGAAAAGTAACAGTGACCACAGCTATTGTTTGTTGAGCATCCTGCTGAAAGAAACATCTCCACTTGGATACCTTTTTCAGACATCTTAAATTTAGTAGATCCAAAACCAAACTCCCAATTTCCATAGACATTTCACATACTCATCTTTCAGTCTTTGCAGTCATAGCCAGTGGAATTCTCCTTACCTTGCTTTCTCTTAGCCTCTTAATAAGTCCTGTCTTCTCTACTTTCAAACTATAGCTGGACTCAAACCACTTCCCACTGAAGCCTTCATCTCTTAGCTCTCAGCTCTCCATTCCAAGATAGTAGCCTGGATTTTTGCAATAGCTTTCTGCTATTCCAATCAGCATAATATATACCACTAACATTTTTCTGGAAATGTTCTTTGACGTTTACCTTTATGATAACATCAAACACCATTATTAGGCATAGTTGACTTTCAATAAAGACAAAAACTTTATATACAACATCATTTGGGACCTTCATCAACTTATTCC
Organism: Pedetes capensis; assembly: GCA_007922755.1. Taxonomy (NCBI): domain Eukaryota; kingdom Metazoa; phylum Chordata; class Mammalia; order Rodentia; family Pedetidae; genus Pedetes; species Pedetes capensis. The sequence goes on from VMDO01002072.1 coordinate 161,891, forward strand.
CATAGGTATTCCTGGCTTTTTTCTTTCTACTCAGCTCTGAGCTGCACCTGCTAATTCCAGATTTCCTCATGCTTCTTTGCTGTGTTGATTGAGCCTGGTTTCCTTGCTTAGGTCTTCACCATTTCAGAATACTAAATTTAGTACACATTGATTTTCCTCAGTAATAATTCAGTAAATCCATAGGTGGGCTAGCCCATCTTTGCTTCTCTTCTATGCATACAGATCAAATTCCACCCACAATAACAAACATCCAAGTACAGTGTAACTTCCTAGAAGAAAAAAGCACACACTGAGGAATGAGGATCAGGCAAAGGGTTTTCTTGAAACAAAAGAGAACTAAATATTTATTGGTTTTGTCCTTCTCAACTTTCAGGAATGCCAGTATGTCAGCAACTAAACATTTGGACATTTAATTTCCAAAATATCACTCTAGCCACCAGGAATTGCTACAGTTATCAATCTTTTTGAAGGATGTATATTAAAAAACTATCACCACCAAAACTGGGAATACCAAGAATCAGAAAACCTTTAAAAAAAATAAATACCGTTCATATTTTAAGTTACTTGAGATTACACCTTTACACCTTACACTTTTACACCATTAGTTAGAAGCACCTGAATTTCCTTAAGTGTGATGCAATGTTCTAAGAGCTACCAATATGGTATGCATTTCTACCTTGTGATATTTGCATACAGGTAACCTCAAATTAACGAAAGGAGGTATTTTATGTGCTGTATTCCAATTTTTTCAATGGCTAGGATTCTTTGTAGTGATATAAGGAATTATAAGACCATGCCTCCCAAGAGCTGGGATTATAGACACGTGGCACCATGACCTGCTCTATGTGTTGATTTTATATCTAGCAACCTTGTTACACTCTTACTAGAACATAATGGTATGTTTGAAATCAAGGATTTTTCTAATTGCTAATTTCAACCACCTAAGTTGTACACTACTTTCATTGTGAAATTGCCAAATATCTGTTGGAAATTTCACAGGATGTTCCCCTACTGCTCAAGTAGGAATCTTGATTCAATTATGTAATGTGCTGCCTACCCCAGTTAATAAGAATTAATCAGAAGTTACATGGAGATTGCTGGACTTCATGCAAAACAGAATTTTCAAACTTTATTGAGCATTGAAATTGCCTAGAGGGAGATTTGATTCTGTAGATTTGCAGTAGAAATTTACATTCCTAACAAGTCCCAGGTAAGGCCAAGTTTGCTCTTGGGGACCATACTTTGAGAATTACTGGAATAAACTGAGTTGAACAAGGATTTCCATCAAAATTGAATCCTGGGCATGTTTACTGAGCTGCCCTAGTAGGTGAAGGTGGTTTTCATCCTCATCTGATGGGCTAGTTCCTGTCATAAGTATGAACATTTTGGAAACAGGAAGTGAGATAAGTTATACTCTACAACTGAATTTCGTGGAAGTGAGGAAGGGTTGGTAGAATAATGTTATGGCTGGCTTGACCGGAGGATATGCAGAGAGACCCACAGATGAATACAAGACAACAATTAAGGAACAAGATTATTTGTAATCTGAGAGCCTTAAAGTGGACCCAGAGAAATATCAGAGGCAAAGAAGGTAACTTTCTAATCCAATAATTTGAGTCCAACAGAACATTAAGGGCATGAAAAAAGGCTTGACTTAATACAGGATTTTTTTTTTTTTTTTTTTTTTTTTGTCACCTGTGGCTGCTCTTAACCAGCTGCTAACACACCTGTCAAGAGACACTGTATGTCTGTTCTTACTGGATATGTCAAAAAAGGCTTCATGGAGAGTACGGGTCCTAGCTAGGTCTTAAAGATGCCAGGGCAGAGAGGGCTGGGTGGGATACAGCAGGTAGTAGGATGACATGGATCCATACAGAGTTGCTGGAAAATTCATCCTCAGAAAGACCCCAAAAAAGTATTTGGAAATGACTCTCTGATCAGAGAGACTTCACAAAAGATGAGAAGGAAAATGGAATTGTATTTTGGGTATACTTCATGCTATATAAGACTAAGGAGGAACCAGGCATGGTAGCGTAAGCCTGTAATCCCAGCAACTCTGTAGGTAGAGGCAAGAGGATCACAAGTTCGAAGCCAGAGGCAGGCTGTGTAACCTAGCAAGACCCTATCTCAAAAAATAAAGAATGAGCTGGAGTACAGCTCAGTGATTGAACACTTTCAAAGTTTGTGCAAAGCCCTGAGTTCAGCCCCCAAGTATTGAAGGAAAAACAAAAAGACTAAGGAGTTCTAAAATTATCCCATGGCCAATTTGGCAGCAACAAAAGTTTTTGAATAATGAGCGGGACAAACAAAAGGGTAACACTGGCATGCTCACTTTGACAGACTCATGTGGGCTATTGAAAGGGAAAGCCTGTCAGGATGCTAGTAAAATAGCCTAAGAATAATAGATAATAAGGACCTGAACTCATTTTTTATTTATTAAGCATTTATTGATGCAATAAAAAAAAGACACTACACGCTTGCTGTTAAGTATTGCCAGTGAATAGAATCATTAGAGGAGAAATAGGTAAGACACTATGTCTGGAACACTGAGCAGCACAGGAAAGAAACATAAATAAAATATTCTATTCTTGGGCCAAGAATGGTGGTACATGCCTATAATCCCAGCACTTATGAGACCGAGGCAGAAGGATAGTTTGAAACCTGTTTGGGCTATATAATAAGAGTTTGTGTCAGAGAGAGAGAGAGAGAGAGAGAGAGAGAGAGAGAGAGAGGGAGAGGGAGAGGGAGAGGGAGGGAGGAGGAGGAAAGGAAAGGAAAGGAAAGGAAAGGAAAGGAAAGGAAAGGAAAGGAAAGGGAAAGGGAAAGGAAAAGAAAGGAAGGGAAAGGAAAGGAAAGGAAAGAAAAGGGAGAGAGAAGCAGAAGGAGCAGGAAGGAAGAAGGGGTGGAAGGAAAGAAGGGAGGGAAGGAGGGAGGAGGGAAGGAGAGAAGGAAGGAAGGAAAGAAAAGGAAAAGAAAAATCCTATTCTCTAGAGTAATAGCTTTGTGGAATATTTACACGTTTTTTTCTGGTAAGATTAAGCAATGAAATTTTCTTTCTTTCAGATGCTGTATCTCTCTTAAAAAAAAAAACAGGTTTGGACATGCATGTAATCCCAGTGACTCAGGAGGCTGATGGAGAAGGATCACAAGTTCAAGGCCAGAGGCAGCCTGTGCAATTCAGTGAGACCTTAACTCAAAATAAAAAATAAGAAAAGGGATTAGAGTGTGGCTCAGTGGTAGAGCACTTGTCTAGCATGTGTGAGACCCTGGGTTCAACCCCACCAAGTACTGAAAAAGGAATAACTGCTTTAGTAGAATTTTGTTTTTTACATTTCTCTCCTCCAATATATCTATGGAACTGTTAATGTTCCTGCAAAACAGATTTTTTTCCTGTCAATACCCACATCCTACTTGCTGGAAATTTCCTAGAGAAATTTGTTTGTTTGTTTGTTTTATGTTTTTTCTTTGGGGTTGATTAACAAAGATATGTAATGCAGAAAAGATGGGCTGTAGGTCAATGTAAGTTCTTCTAAAATGATGCATGCATTTTTTTTCTTTTTCTTTCTTTCTTTTTTTTGAGTACTGAGGGGTGGAACTCAGGGCCTCATGCATACTGTTGTTAAGTGCTCTACCACTGAGCTGCAACCCCAGCCCATTTTTTACTTCTTATTTTGAGACAGGATCTTACTAAGTTACACAGGCTGTCGCTGGCCTCAAAGTCACGATCCTCCTTCCTCTATCTCTAGAACTGGTGGGATTATAGGCGTGAGCCACCATGCCCAGCTGCATTTTTATTTGTGAGTGGCCTTAAGGCTTTGAGGTATATTAGGAGAATTAGAACAAGCAACTCCGCTTCAGTAGATAAGTAACTGTGCATTCATAGAACAAATGATGGCTGAGCACTGCCAGATGGGAGCATTCTGAGCTTCAGCTAACAATCTGTGGGCCAAACAATGAGCTGATATCCACTGTCCTGGGTTCTTAACAAGATTCCCCATTGTACACTGACTCCATTACTCCCTTGACTGATGAAATCAGATGTTAGAGGACAGCACAGGCCAGAAGGCAGGCATGTGGGTGGTATCATACTAGCTTCACAGAACTGAACTCCAGAACTTTTTAATAAACTGAGTTACTCAAAGGCTTGGGCAGGGAATAAACCACTTAGCAGGAGATTAAATGAGCTCTTCTTACCTCCTGGACTCCTGAAAAGAGCCAAACCTAATCAAATTCCAGTGGCACAAAAAGGGCCACATGGATAATTTGAAGGTAAAAAAATGCTTTTATATTAAAGGCAGTGTTTTTCCCTAGCATTCTATTACCTACACACTAACATGGTTTCAATTTAAGTCCCTGTTAATCTCAACCATTTCTTTCAAGTGTTTCTTATTTTAACATAAAAATTCCACATTGAACATTTTAATAACATTAACTGTCAAAGGCAGCTGTGATCAGTTTTCCTTTCAATCCTCTGCCAGATGTAGATATTTGTGATCACTGATGCCCTGTTTTCTTCCTTTCCCTCATTAAATATATCATTAGTAGAATACAAGTCCAAAAGAAATTGGTTTTCATTGAGGATCTACTATGAAGGAGTAAGGAAATAATATCCAGAGAAGCTAACAGATCAGTGTCGGTCAACCATCATGCATGGATCACATGGCTCTGGTAACTTAATGAGGAGTTGCTCATTTATGAATTCTTCCATTGTTGGAGAAGTTTTTATCCACATAGGCCACAAAAGACAGCACAAGAAAGTAAATGTCAACCTACTGCCTCAAATTAAGCCATTTGATTCAAATACAAGTTTAAAGGATATTAAAAGGTATCCTTTAAAGGTATGCACCTCAAAGTGTGCCCAGAAAAAGGCCAATGACCAGGCGGGCCATATTAGAAATAACCCAGGAGAAATCATATTCAATGAGAGATGAGATGCCTCCCAAAAGAAGCCCTAAGTCTATCTTATTCTAAAGAGAAAACCAGCTGTTTTCCTGTTGTTATCCTAGGAGTCATGACAGTTTTCAAAATTCATTTTTGTGATGGATACTAGTGTAACTAAAACTGATGAAGATGTGCCTGGAGTTAGCTAAGATGCAAGAAACTTACGCCTCTCCACTTAGAAGTCCTGGAGGATTGCTTGACCAGATAAGAATTATTCCTTGTTGAACACTGACATTAGTATCCCCCAAGGCACAATGACCCATGCTCTGGACTCATCAACACTCTGCTTTGCAGAAGCTATGTTCCTGGAAGTTCATCTCTGCACCATCATCTAATGTGACTCAGATGTTCCTGCCTCAGCAACCTTGTCTTCATGGATCTCCAAAATTCATGTTCCCCTTCTCTCATCTAACTCGATTCTAGTCAACCTTCCAGACCTGCCTGGCTCTCATCCCATCACTTCCATGAAGATTTATATGACCACTCACTTCTGGGTTTGTAGGTTACATATTAGTTGAACTTTCCACATGGCATGTAAAGCACACCCTTGAGATATTCTATTTTTCTTATACATGTTATCAAAGATTAGGATGACTCTCATTTTGGTTTCAAGTTGTTGTTGTTGTTGTTGTTGTTGTTGTTGTTGTTGTTGTTAGGTGTCCTCTAGTCAGTGTGTGACTCATAGTGACCCTATATACAACAGGCAAAACACTATTGTCAGTGCTTCTCTGCTACTCATAGGGTTTTCAATGGCAGAATGATTTTTGGGAGGGGTTTTCCAGGTCCTTCTCCCAAGCCTACAGTATCTGGTGTTCCCAGCCAGTCTCCCATCCAAGTACTAACCAGGCCTGATCCCGCTTAGCTTCCAAGATCTGATGGTATCAGATGCCACAGTGCTATGGCTACTGGCAATTGGTTTCACGTAGAGACATTAAAATCAAATACATCATATGTATACTGTGTATCATATCAATAAAATGGCACAGTTTCCAAACTAGTAAATGACTTACCGACTGAGTGGCAGTATAATGTTATTCTTAGTTAAAACTAACTATCTACTGATCCATGATGCAAATAGTCTTATTCCAACTAGTATTAGTAGTAAAATAGATTGGTTAGAAGGAAAAAAATGTCATTACCAAGCTGGAACGTTGGGTCAAATCCACAGAGATAAGATTTCATGTGAATAATGTTTAGTCCTGGAACTAGTCCCCTAAGCAAGGGTAAGTTAAATGTGCTACCAGTAGCATGGATGAAATGACTTAGAGATTCTAATTTCTGTAAACTCATTATGAGTCAAGCAATTGTGTGGTTGTCAAAGACTTTTAATGTTGGATTGCCTTAAAAGGAGTATGTCCAAATTAGAGAAGATTGCCATAGCCACTTGAGCTCTGTATCATTCTATGCTGCTCATACATTGGGTATGGAGTTTGGTTCTGCAAAAAGGAACAGAAATATGTCTATGGTGCTATCACCATACAGTCAGGAAGAACATGGGAAGATTTGTGATTTTAGTCAAATGGAAAGAGGCCTTGTAATAAAGCTATCTTCAAATATTTAAAAAGTTGCCATGGGAGTGAGAGTAGACTTGTTTCAACTGGCTGCAAAAGAAATAACTATGACAATTATAGAAGGCATGATAAGACAGATTTAGGTTTGAAATAAAAACTGTTATAACTATTAAATCATCCTCAAACTAGCTAAGCTATATGAAATTCCTCATTGCTATATCAAGACATCTTCCCATTGAGATAGGGCTGTTATGGACAGACGTTGTACAGGTGGAAGAATTCATCCAAACTCGAAATTCTCCTTTATGAGTGATGGTTGAAGAAAAGTGTATAAGTAATGAAGTTCATTTCTTCTGACCCCACTTCACACAGAAGCCAAGTCTCTATGTTCCCACATTCATCAATTCACATACCTCATATCTAGAATGAGCCTCATTTCCATACTGAGTAGTTTTTCAACTTCACTCTGAGATCAAGAGTTATTAGAGCATTTTTACTATCAATTTTCAATGCCGAGGGATTGAACCCAGGGCTTTGCCCACCCTGGGCAAGTGCTCTAAAACATGTTACTATTTGCTTGCACATATAACTTGGGGCTCCCTGCTTAACTCCCATATTACCATGTTCTATAAATTCTTCATTAGTTCAATCACTGATTACCACCCCACAAGCTTCAATTTTCAGGTAAACATGAAGATGTGAGAAGGAAAGTAAATTCAGTACTTTGGTTTAAATGTATCTTAGCATAAAGATCCCCAGAATGCAGGATGACTCAGAGCACATCATCCTAGTGATGTATTCTTTGACCTCTTCCCATTCCCCAGACACCCAGAGCATTTGTTCTAATAAGTTGTCATGTCCTGCTTGTCAGAGTCCATTGTAAAAATCCATCCCCTGTTCTAAGCTCCTATTGCAGGGATTCACGTAGTCTTTTGAGCCTAACCTTGCTACTTTCATCAATACCCCTGAGTATTGCTCATTCTTGACATTTTTATCTCTGTGATCCTGCAAATATCTCCACTGAATGTATCCTTCAAGGATACCTGTTATGTTATAGGCCTGCTGGAATCCATTTTCCCCTTACAAGCCATTGACCTATACTAAAACTAGACCTCAGACACCACAGATTACAGATGCTATTGGTGTCCCACCCAGACCCCCTTTACCCCAGCATGTGAGGGGTGAGTTGCTAATGGTTTGCAGATAGTCTCTGCTTCTGAGGGTTGTCCTTGGCAAGGAGAAGAGTCTCTTTGGGGATACCTGGGAAGCTGTGATCCTTATCCCATGAGGTAACCTGCAACCAAGGGCTAGGTGATATATGGGTACAAATGTCCTGCCTTTTGGCCTCAAAGCAGAAAAACTGAGAAGTTCTTTTCATATTCTACACCTTTCCATTGGCTCAAACCAGAATTTGCCTGAACCCACGTCTTTTATGGGTTCCCTCTGCTGCCTTAACCTGCTATTTTTTTACTTCCTTAAAGATTTCTCCTGAGAACACTCAATAAATCATTGATTTATGAATTCCCATCTCAAGTTTCTGGAATTTAGCCAACTGACTGGAAGAGATCCATATTTGTTCCCCAAATATTCCCAAAAAAGGGGATCCAACTGAATGTGCAAACTATCGGACAATATCATTAATATCACACACAAGCAAAATTATACTAAAGATCATTCAAAAGTGACTGCAGTAGTATATACACAGGGAACTGCCAGAAAATCAAGCTGGATTCAGAAGAGGGTGGGGAACCAGGGACATCATTGCTGATGTCAGATGGATATTAGCCAAAAGCAGAGAATATCAGAAAGATATGTTTCATTGACTATGCAAAGGCATTTGACTGTGTGAATCATAACAAATTATGGATAACACTTCGAAGAATGGGAATACCAGAGTACCTAATTGTACTCATGAGGAGTCTGTACATGGACCAGGAGGCAATCGTTTGAACAGAACAAGGAAACACTGCCTAGTTTAAAGTTGAGAAAGGTGTATGTCAGGGCTGTATACTTTTACCATATCTCTTCAATTTATATGCTGAGCAAATAATCTGAGAAGCTGGACTTTATGAAGAAGAATATGGCATCAGGATTGGAGGAACACTCATTAACATCCTGCATTATGCAGATGATACAACTCTGCCTGCTGAAAGTGAAGAAGACTTGAAACATTTATTGATGAAGATCAAAGAACATAGCCTTCAGTATGATTGTGACTAAACATCAACAAAACAAAAATCCTTATAACTGGGTCAGTATGCAACTTCACAATAAATGGAGAAAAGATTGCGGTTGTTCATGGTTTTGCTTTACTTGGCTCTATAATCAACACCTGTGGAAGCAGCAGTCAAGAAATCAAAAGACGCATTGCTTTGGGGAAAGCTGTGCCAAAAGATCTCTTTAGAGTATTGAAAAGTAAAGATGTCACATTGAAGACGAAGGAGCACCTGAATCATGCCATGATATTTTCAGTCTCATCATATGATTGTGAAAGCTGGACACTGAACAAGGGAAACAGGAGAAGAATTGATGCTTTTGATTTATGGTGCTGGAGACAATTATTGAATATATCATGGACTGCCAAAATAACCAACAGATCTGTCCTAGAAGTGCAACCACAGTGCTCCTTGGAAGCGAGGGTGGCTAGACTGTATCTTACATATTTTGGACATTTTGTCAGGATGGACCAATCCCTAGAGAAGGACATGATGTTTGGGAGAGTGGCAGGTCAACAAAAAAAAGAAAAGTCCTTGACTACATGGATTGACACAGCATATGCAACAATGGGCTTAAACATAAATAAGATCATGTGCCTGGCACAGAATCCGGAGGAGAATCTGACTATCCTGCATCTAACAACAATATCTCAAGTTTCTAGATAACGTACACCAAAATGCAACACTTTGGCTGTCTAGACAAATTTTCTGCCAAGCTCACTTTTCTGCATCTTCCCTGTCTCTGCTGAACGATCTAGAGGTCCGATTTCTCACTCATGCTACCTAAACTCAGTCAGGCCTCCTAGACAAATAATAATGGCAGACAACTACAAACACTTTCTCTCCCCTGGAGAATACTGAGCATTATGGCATATACATTATTAAATAATTTATCATAGATATATACAATGACAATTAAAATTTATAGTCTTATTTCAAAGATGAAGAAACTGTGCATCATAAAAGAAAATTCATTATCAGAAGATGGCAACTCAGTGATCACCCAGGAGTAGTTTGATATCAACCCACTTTGCTTTCTTCTCTAAGCTCTGCAATTGTCAATAGTTATTTGAGAATAGCAATCTAAACATACCTAGAGTACAATTTGTTGTGGAATCTTTTAGAAACTCAATCTTAGGAAAATGAATGCTCAGAACTTAAGGGTATAGCCATAGTCACTGCCTTTATGTAATTTCCTTTTTTATGATGAACAAAACCGTGCAAACTCATTTTGGTTAGCTTCATTATTATAAAACCAAATTGTCTGAATTTATATCTCCAAATCATTTTAATGGCTCCCACATAAAAGACATTTCCCTCAACACCAATCTGTGTTTGTTGCAATGGAAATAGCATAGTAAAATGTTCTTTCAACAGGGGAAATAATTGGGGTTACCTAATGGCAGGCAAAAGAGGCAGGAGGATTCCCATTAATGTTCCCATCACCAGTTAATTAGTACCATAGTGGTTATTTCAGTGTGGAGAATGATGCTGAACTTTGCCCTATAAGTAGAGAGGCAAAGAGAGAGCATGTAACTGCAAACATACTTTTGGTTAAGGTCATGCAAAAATCTCCAATGCCTATCCACACATGGCAATGTGGCATGTGATTTGGGGGGAGGGAAAAGGGGGATAGAAATATCATAATCTGGCAGGAATTATAAAATGGTTGATATTTTTGACAAACTGTCATCAGAACAATCTAAACACACTAATGTCCAAGGTTCTAACTCTAACATCACCAATACATTAGTAAGTCACAGTAAATTATATTCAAAGTTTGAAAGTGAAGGAGATTGTTAGTTGTCTATGACATCCCTATATTTTATTTTATTTATTTTTTTTTTGTGTGTGTGTGGTACTGGGGGTTGAACCCAGGGCCTCTCACTTGCATGCTCTGCAAGTGCTGGACCACTGAGGTGCACCCTCAGCCCATTTTTTTACTTTTTGAGACAGGGTCTCGCTAAGTTACGCAGACTGCCTCTGGTCTCAAACTTGTGATCCTCCTGCCTCCACCTCCCAAGCCGCTGGGATTACAGGCATGCACCACCACACCCGGCTTATTTTTTTATTTCTTAAAAAATGTCAAGCTAAAGAAGAAACAGCTTCATTATGTCTTTACAAGAGAAGATATAGTCCTAAATCAAGTCATCAAATACAATAGATTAATAACTAAAACCTATCGATCACTTATTATGATTTATGTTGTTGTTGTTGTTGTTGTTGTTACATGCCCCCAAGTCAGTGTCTAACTTATAGAGACCCTAGGTACAACAGGTGAAACAGTATTGTCAGAGCTTCTCTGTTATTCATAGAGTTTTCAATAGCTGACTGTTTTTTGGAAGTGGGCTGCCAGGTCCTTCTCCCAAGTCTACAGCACCTGGTGTTCCCAAGCAGTTTCCCATCTAATTAATAAACAGGCCCAACCCTGCTTAACTTCTGAGATCTGGTGGGATCAGATGCCACAATAGTTTCAGCTGCAGGCATTATAAGTTATTGTTGTTGTTGTTGTTGTTGTTAGGTGCCATCAAGTTGGTATCCAACCCATAGTGACCCTCATAGGGTTTTCAATGGCTGACTGTTTCGGGATTGCCTTAGGAGTGGATTGCCAGGTCCTTCTCCTATTTTTTGCGGTGATGGGAATTGAACTCAGGTCCTCAGAGACTACAGCGCAGCGCTCTACCAACTGAGCTAAATCCCAGCCCATTATAAGTTATACTGACCACAAAATCCTTCCTTATCTTCTTAATCTTCACAACATCCCTACAATGAAGAGACTATCATGGTATAGTATAGTGCAGTGGGCTTTTAAACATAAGCATATCACAAGCTCATCTAAGGCACTTCTTAAAAACAGGATTGGGAATCCCATTTCCAGAGTTTCTGATTTAGTAGATTTGCAGTACAGACTCAGAATTTTCATTGCAAAGTCCCCCGGGTAATCAGCAATTGGAAACTCTATGAGGGTGACTATGAGTTGGACCCAATTCAACACACCTAACAACTCTGCTGAAGTTGCGTGAAATGTGTGTAATATCACCTGCCTTGAGGGAGTTTGTGGAGACTCTTAGGAAGCACATTGTAATTCCTGGTATATAGCAGGTACCAGGAAATGTTAACCAAATTATTTTATAGATGAAAAAAATGAAGCACCCAGAGATTAAGTTAATCAAATTTCACAACTACCAACTGCAGGGTCTTCATTTGAGCCTAAGCCTATCTTCAGGGTGGTTTTTGCTCTAGTAAACCATCTTTTAAGTAATATGTTTGGAAAAATCTATTCTATATATCTTTAAAATACCTGTTATGGTATGGTATATTAGGAGTAAGAGATTAGAGGACAGTGGTTCTTTGGTTTAGGCTCTTGAAATCACTTAGGAAAATTCTTAAAACCATAGCTGCCTACATCCAATTCACAGAGATGGTGTAATTGACCTGGGGAGAGATCTGGGCATTGTGGAGTAGTGTCTTAAAAACTCTCCAGGTAATTCTGATGTTCAATCAAGACATGAACCAATGGTAGTCCAGTGACATATATTTGCTTCTCACTTCCTAAAAGGAGATTTCAAAATAATAGAAATAGAAATTATTTGTTTGAAATGTTTCAATCTGATATTAAAGCACAAATGAATATCAGTTAATTTGGGGTTATTTGAAGGATAGAAATGCTCCTATATGTTGTTATTGTTGTTAGATGATTTTGAGTTGGGTCAAACTCATAAGGACCCTATGTGCAACAGAACAAAACACTCCCCAACACTGTGCAAGTCACATGATCTTTTTAAACTTTAAGTCCATTGTTGCAGCTACTGTGTCAATCCATCTGGTTGAGGGTCTTCCTTTTTTTCATTGACACACCACTCTCCCAAACATAATGTCCTTCTCCAGGGATTGGTCTCTCCAGACAATATGTCCAAAATACATAAGATGCAGTCCAGCCATCCTTGCTTTCAATATTCATGCAAATTCAATAAAATAAAATTAGTCCAAACTACCAAAGGCATCCTGATATATATTCATATCAATATTATTATTCCAAGTTTCTAGTTTATGTACACCACTGCTTATAAATTTGTCTGTGTAATTATTATTCTTTACCATAATGTATGTCCTTTCATAGTTGTAAAGGTTTGGTATTACTTCTAGCATGGGGTTTAGTCTATTTTTGCCTCTAGTGTTTGATTTTTGTATTATATTATTATAGATGAATTAATAGAAACAAGGTCAATATTGACTTGTGTGTTGTTATTAGGTACCATCAAGTCAGTACTCAACTCATAGTGCCCCTACAAACAACAGATGAAACACTATTGTCAGTGCTTCTCTGCTATTTATAGGGTTTTCAATGGCGGATTGATTTTTGGGAGTGGGTTGCCAGGTCTTTCTCCAAAGCCTACAGTAGCTGGTGTTCCCAGGTGGTCTCCCACCCAAGTACTAACCAGGCCCGACCCTGCTTAGCTTCTGAGGTCTGACAGGATCAGACACCACAGTGCTAAGGCTGAAGGCTATTGTCTTGTAATCTATCCATTATTTCTAGATAGATGATTGATAGATGGATAGATAGATAGATTAGAAAATATTTTAAAAATCAGTTTCCTTAAACTAGAAAAAATACTCCTTGAAATAATCTAAAACTACCATTCTTCACATGGTCATTATATACCCAAACACTTGGAATTAAGATTGGTTAAAGTTACAGAAGTTATAGTCAGTGCATATAGAACCATATAGTCTAGTCTACCTACTATCAAAGAAGGTACATATTTATTTTTAAATGTTTTTATGAAAACCCAAAGTAATTCATGTTATCATTCCTCCAGACTATACATCTAAAAACTACCTTGGAAAAGAGATTCAATATTTTGGCTTCAATATAGAAGATTAAAAATACATTGCAACCTCTCCTCTTGTCTCAATAGAGATGACAGGGTAAGTTTCACACAAGCACGTGCACATGAGTACACACACATACACACATACTGCTGAGCTCAAAACTATCTATTTTTTTTAATAATTTTTTTAATTTGGGTAATTCAACTGTTGGCTAAGAGAGAAAAAAGTAGATCTTTATGTGTTGATTTGAAATAAAGTACAAAAGGTAAAAACTACAAAAGACAAATTGATGAAAAAATATTATATGCTCTCATTTAATTTAAAAAAGTCTTTGTGTGTAGGTATTTATACAAAAAGAGGGTAAGGTAAAATACTACAAACAATATATCCCATGCCTGCAGCTGTACCACTGTGGTATCCAATCCCATCAGATCTCTGAAGCACAGCAGGGTCAGACCCTGTTAGTACTTGGATGGGAGACCACCTGGGAACTTCAGATGTGGTAGGCTTGGGAGAAGGACCTGGCAACCCACTCCCAAGAAACAATCAGTCATTGAAAACCCTATGAGTAGCAGAAAAGCACTAATGATAGTGTTTTACCTGTTGTACATAGGGTGATATGAGTCGGACACTGACTTGATGGCACCTAACAACAACAACATATATACCAAACTATTAGTACTTCTTATCTGCCTTGTGCAAAAATGACAATGGGAGAATAGAAAAAGAATTGTAGTGTTTTGTTTTGTTTTTGATGTACTAGGTACGTAGTGAACCCAGGGCCTCATGCATACTTTGCAAATGCTCTCTCTGAACTGCACCCCCAGGTCCATTTTTATTTTTTGTCTTGAGACAGGGTCTTACAGAATTATGCAGACTGCCTCTAGCCTTAAACTTGGGATCATCCTACCTCCACCTCCCAAATTGCTGGGATTAGAGGTGTGCACCACCATGCCCAACTGAGAAAAAGAGGTCTTTCTAACTAATAAGCTTCTGGGTTATTTGAATTTGCTGAAACAGGCATATATTTCACAATGTTTAAAATAATAATAAAAACCACACTGTTTTATTGTTTTAAACATTGTAAATAATAATAAATATTGTAAATAATAATAAAAACCATTGTGTTTTTAGAAAAAACACAGTTGAGGCTATAAAGAGTAATTCACATGAAAATTTGTATGAAATGAAAAACATACTATACTAAAAGCAAAGATCATTGAAAATGGAAGCAAAAGAACTAGACTCCAATCGTGCCTTCCCTTTTATTAGTTAAATAACACCAGATGTGTCATTTAACTTCTCCAGGCCAATCTTCACATTTATGAATATTTACATTATTATTTACATAGTATTTTTGTCAGGAAGAAATTAAATCTCTCTATTATTATTGCTGAATCTGGTATACCTTTTCCTCCTCAGAGGGAGTAGGCTTTATGTGTCCATGTGTTGAGTAAGAGATAGAATTCATAGTTGAGAACAAATGCAAGATAGGTATAAGTTTCTATAAGAGATAGAAAGTGTTATGTTTGTTTCTGTAGAAATTCTCAAATTGGTCTAGGAGCACAGATCTCAGCTCCTTTGCAATAGCAATATCTAGATAATTTGATATAGACATTGGGAATGTGATAAGCCTCCCAAAATTTGGTTGTATAAACTTTGAGCATGAGGATTTCCATGGGATCCTTTAAGAGTATCTGTTGTAGAGTTGCAGATCTGAATCTGTCTTAACTATGTTTCTATTTCTAATGTGTTACACCATACCAACCTATGGTACACATTTAGCAAATATGTGTTGAATCAATGAATGATGACTGAAACTCAAAGAGAAGAGAGATTGGAAAAGTGGCCATTATATGCAAAATAATAAGTCATAATATGATGTCTTGGGATAGTTTTCAAAAAGATGAAATAGTGTGTGCTTGATAAGATGTTTTTATGTTTGATGTTCTTATTTTTCTTTCTGAGTCTTCATCTATTTCTTCTCCTATTTATCTTATTTTCATCAAGCTATCTTGGCATGATAAACCTTCAGCCAAATTTTCTTTCATTTTTGAGGAAATCAAATGTAAGATCATGAGGTGTTGAAATGCATTGACCACTGTGTGTCAAGTATGTGTTTGCTCTAATCCACACAACCTCTCAACCCAGCAGCAAAAAGAACATTTAGAAGCCACAACCAAGACATATTTGTTTCCCTGGATTTGAAACTTCAAACTCAATAAGATAACCTGACCAAAGAAAACAAATAATATACTCCCAATTTATTTTAAACACCTGTGTTCAATTCTGAACTACATAGCAAGCAAACTAGAAGGAAGGGAGGAAGGGAAGAAACAAAACCAAAATTAAACTCAACATTCCATTCCACATATATACTGTATTGTACTTTTATTTGAGCCAAGCAACTTTTAACATGATCAAATCTTCTTCCTAGATTTCCTATCCTGGAAGCATTGCTAGGATAAGACAATCATTTAGTTACAATGAATTATTTCCTTCTAGATGCATGCTCCTTTATACCTCCAACAGCAATGTTAAATAGCCTTGGTGTACTTGCCAGATTGGGAGTGGTACAATTGAAATACTATATTGCATATGCAATTTCTGATCTTTGCACTTACTTGTCAAAGCAAAAAAATGAAATGAAAATCTTTGAAATGACACTGCAAAGCCCATTTTTCAATCAGGGACTATCCCCAAATAGAAACAAGCTGGATACACTGCTTAACTACAATTTCATTCCTGATTTATGTCTAGCCTGCCTTCATTTGGAATATTTTATAGCACAAGATTGGACAGAAGGAAGATGGAGCTGGATGGTTCAATAAACAATAATAAGCACCTAATCCTCAAAGAAATTAGCTTCTTTAAAAATGTCTGATTTTTCTGTCAAACTTCATCTTCTTAAGTTTTCCAGGAGGCAAGTCTAGCTGAATAAATCTCAAGGCCCTCTGTAATAGCAGAAGTTCTCCCACGTGCCCAAGGAACAACGGTATCACAGTGGAGAACCATGATATCTTTGAAAGCAAAAGTAACTTTCCATGAAAGATCTGAAAACAAACTGCCAACTAATAATTTCAGGGGTAGAGACTAGATATGTCCCTTGACTTCTCTTACAGGGTAAGGAGTGCCAATATCAACATGGCTGGACTTTTTTTGTTAAATTCATGAATTATTATCTGACTTGATCTCATTATGGTGAGTCATTGCTCCCTAGAGCTTCTCAATGGGGATACCCCTCAGGGAATAATGCCCTATTAAGACCCACAGGTCTGGTTGTATAGGTATCAGTTTTATATATCCAACTAGATTCATGGGCCCTTGTCACCTCACAAACTTCAATGTCCTTTGATTTCATATATATGGGAAAAATGGTACATGATTTAAAAGGAAAAGGAGTTATAGATATTAAAATTCAAAGACTATGATATGCATACTGAGAAATATTCATCTTACATAAGTTTTAGGTGAAGTTAGAAAAATGCAATGGGAAGAATACAAACTTTTAATTTAGATAGAAATTATTTAAATGCCAGTCCTGACAAATATTTCAGTTTCCAAATGAGGATAATAATAACTGGTGTAGATGATGAAGAGGGCTAGAATTTTACGTAATCCGTGACATAAAGAAGGCTTGCAGCAAATGGCAACTATTACTATTGTTACTGTAATTATTAAAATGTAAAATTGGAACATTTTTTCTGTATCTAACATTTCCTTTAAGGGACACATAAGCTCTTCCCTCTAATATAGTTATGCCAAATTAGCTACTAGTCATCTGGATTCAAAACTCAGTCTTAAGTCATATTCCAGGGAGAAGTGAACATGAATATGTACTACCTTAACAGATATGTACTTTAAGAGATCTCACAAATACAACTTTTGTGGTATAAAATGCTCACACAAATCCTAACACATGCATAGGATTCACTACGTCTGCTCTACCATATTCCACCACTGTTTTTTACTACAACTACTACGAAGTAAATTTCCCCTAGTATATATTGACATGGCCCTGCATTGCCTTCTCTTGGCACCAATATATTATATGGATAAGTCATTTCTCTTTTATTTTTCTCTTGAAGACAGGGCAATTGAAATTTGCCTGATGCTTCCTTTTATACCGGTTATAAACTCAAATTTAGCATTACTTATTTAGAAGATATTCCAGGATGATATGTTTCCTCAAAAGATATTGAAGTCTTTACTCTCAGTAACTATGAATGTGACCTTATTTGAAAATAGGATCTCTCCAGAGGATCCAATTAAGATGAGACCAGTAGGGCAGGCCATCATCCAGTATACTGGTGTCCTTATTGTAAAAATGGAGGGGGCAAGGAGAATTTCAAGTGACTATGATGATGGCATCTACAAGCAAAAGAATGCCAAAGATCTCCAGGAAACCACCAGAAGCCAGGAAACAGGCATGGAATGAACTATAGCCAGCTCCTTGATCTTAGACTTCTCACCTCCAGAACTGTGAGAAAACAAATAATTTCTTAATCTACTCAATTTGCAGTACTTTGTTACAGCAATTTTAAGAAACTAATATAGAAAGTGACTATCTACATGTTCTTTTTAATATGCTCATGTTACTTTTTCATATATACGTCTCAAAATTGGATATATACATAATATAGAACTTGTATATCTCTGAAAATATGTCCACATGCCACAGGATCTACAGTTTCCAGTTTGAGAAACAATGTAAAACAGAACTTAATAATATTAATACCATATGTTACATACAAATCTGCCCTTCTCACTGGCAATGTAATCTGAAGGCAAA